>APFE030895752.1:87810-108415 GCA_000404065.3 Pinus taeda | reverse complement strand
CTAAGAAGAGATATCAGATGTGTCAGAATACATGGGATGAAGAATAGCTCAAAGGAATCAAGATGACAGATCATAGCGTGACAAGTCAGCTTTGCCATCAAGTCCAAAGGGGGAGATTGATGGCATTATGATTAGTAGTCCTTGATGGTGATGCTTATATATTGTTGTCATATGATACTTGGGGTTACATAGTTGATTTTCAGCTCAGATTATAAGGATAAGGAGAAGTACAATGTACTTGGTGATGAGCCCCTCATATGCTGCTGTTGTTATATGCATAAAGATCATACAATACAGTCATGATGCAAGATTTCTAAAGATCTTGATGCTCATATGAATGAGATTTGTTGCTATTGATGATATCAAGAAGTCTTGACAAATGATCTTGAGCTCAAGATACATAGTGGTGAATACATGGACGATTACTCAAAGATGCAGTCATGGTGATATAATGATAGATTGATACTTACATATGTTGATTGATGCAGATATTCCCAAGTAATGATACTTGGATCATGCAGATCTTGATATGATGGCTGTGGTATTTCTTACATATGATATAATGTGGATGACTCTGGATAAAGTTGATGCTGACATATCTTGTCTAATGGACATAAATAGGTTGCTGCTCTGCATGCTGTTGACTATGTATGATAGTTGCTGAGGATTATCATGGTCTTATTTAGATGTTTGGTCTCCATCATTCAATGTAAAGGTGATATCAAGTCTCATGATGAAATAGTGTGTCTCTATATAGTGTAGTCATTTGATGAGATCTCTTCTAATCATATGAAGAAAATTGTACCCTCTCTATGCATAGGAAGGATGATGAAATATTTCAGTCATGTATTCCTTTTATTATCAAGGTCATGGAACGGCCTATGTTGGTTTCCCCACTATGCCGGGGATGGATGATGTAATGTTCTTATTTTAACATGTATCCTCATTTGTTTGATTGATGTACCCCCACTTGGTTGGGAAATGGTTATATGTATGAGTCTTTGATGATAGGAAGGTCACTTATGATGTATGGAGTCATGTTCTTTTAGAACATCTTTTTGCGGACCGTGCTTGCAGTCATGGAGACCATAAATAACACACTTCAGCAAAGCAGAGACTTCAATATGTACTCATAGGGAGCATGGACAGATTGGTACACCTTGGCATATACAAAGGGGGGAGCTCATTCAGAGATTTCAGCAGGTACTCAGGGGGAGTATGGTCAATGGAATGATTATCAAGGAAAGAGCATATCTTGGTTCGCCCTTTGCCCTTGATGTCAAAGGGGGAGAGTGATTTGGTGTTGTTGCCATCAAGTCCAAAGGGGGAGATTGTTGACATTATGATGCATGTGTTGTACTTGATGGCAACCCAATTGTAGAAGAAAAACTCACACACACACACACACATATATATATATATATAACTAAGAAGAGATATCAGATGTGTCAGAATACATGGGATGAAGGATATCTCAAAGGAATCAAGATGACAGATCATAGCGTGACAAGTCAGCTTTGCCATCAAGTCCAAAGGGGGAGATTGTTGGCATTATGAGATAAGTGTTGTCCTTGATGGAAACTCATACAGGTGACAGATCATAGTGCAATAGGCCAGTAGCAAAGATGGATGATCAGCCTCTTAGAATGGAAGAAAATAAGGGGTTCGCAGGTGCACCATTCAAAAGGTGCGGACCCGCAGGCACACCATTCACAAAGTGCGGATATGTTCGTAGGTCTCCTGCACAAAAGGTGCAAACCTAAAATGCACGGGCTTTCATGCAGAGAAAAGCGCACGCACGTGGGAAATCCTTGGTGGGACATGGTATTTAGCCCGACATGTTTGATCCTATGGTTTTGGTCTGTGGTTTTGCATCTAAAGTATTGATCCAAGGTATTGGGTTCCTAGTATTGAATACCTATTGTTTTGGACCATGGTTTGAGTAAAGGCCTAGCCTATAAAAAGGAAAGGAGATCATTTGGCTGAGTGAATCATGTGTTGAATATCTCAAGAAGAAGAAGATCTGAAAGTCTGGTGATCGGTTGGTGAGTGATAGCTTGATCTAAATCAAGGAGAAAAAGGAGGATTACAAGTCGGATCTACTGATGGGTTGAGATCTCCTCGGCGCATGATCAGATCTGCAGATCTGATAGTTTGGGGTATTCCTGAAGTCTGAAAAATTGTCTATACCCGTAGGACCGCAAGTGCAGACAAGGAACAGGTGCAGATGTTTGCAGGCCTAGAAGCATCGCAGGTGCGGAAGTGTGCAGACGAGCCATGGCAACCCAATTGTAGAAGAAAAACTCACACACACGCACACACACACACACACACACATATATATATATAACTAAGAAGAGATATCAGATGTGTCAGAATACATGGGATGATGGATAGCTCAAAGGAATCAAGATGACAGATCATAGCGTGACAAGTCAACTTTGCCATCAAATCCAAAGGGGGAGATTGTTGGCATTATGAGATAAGTGTTGTCCTTGATGGCAACTCATACAGGTGAAAGATCATAGTGCAACAGGCTAGTAGCAAAGATTGATAATCAAACTCTTAGAATGGAAGAAAATAAAGGGTTCGCAGGTGCACCATTCAAAAGGTGCGGACCCGCAGGCACGCCATTCACAAAGTGCGGATATGTTCGCAGGTCTCCCACGCAAAAGGTGCGAACCTAAAATGCATAGACTCTCATGTAGCAAAAAGCACACGCACGTGCGAAATCCTATGGTGGGACATGGTATTTAGCTCGACATGTTTGATCTTATGGTTTTGGTCTGTGGTTTTGCATCTAAAGTATTGATCCAAGGTATTGGGTTCCTAGTATTGAATACCTATGGTTTTGGACCATGGTTTGAGTAAAGGCCTAACCTATAAAAAGGAAAGGAGATCATTTGGCTGAGTGACTCATGTGTTGAATATCTCAAGAAGAAGAAGATCTGAAATTCTGGTGATCAGTTGGTGATTGATAGTTTGATCTAAATCAAGGAGAAAAATGAGGATTACAAGTCAGATCTACTGATGGGTTGAGATCTCCTCAGTGCATGATCATATCTGTAGATCTAATAGTCTGAGGTATTCCTGAAGTTTGAAAAATTGTCTATACCCGCAGGACCGCAAGTGCAGACAAGGAACAGGTGTGGAGGTTCGCAGGCCCAGAAGTGTCGCAGGTGCGGAAGTGCGCAGACAAACCGTGGCCATAGGTGCGGAAGTGCGCAACTGACCAGAAGGTGTAGGTGGGGAAGTGCGCAACTTACCAGAAGGTGCAAGTGCGGAAGTGTGCAACTTACCAGAAGGTGCAGATGCAGAGGTGCGTAGGTGAGCAGTAGGCATTGGTGCGAAAGTGTGCAGGTCCGACACAGCAGAAGTGCGGACATCTGCAGGATTCTATTGGCTAAGTTGTGGACTCTACTTGAAATATGTTTTAGATGTTTTATCTATTACTGCTGTGTTCAAGGTTCAGATTTGTTTTCTGTATTGGTTCAATTTGTGCACAAGGAAGTTGGTTGATTGTAGATCTATTTAATACTTGATGGATTGAGATCTTAAGGATTGGAATGTTTGTCATTATCTAGTTTGATAGACTAGATCTGAATTATTGACGTATGTTTATGTATGGTATGATTTGGGTATGAAAATGTATGGAACAACTGCAAGTTATAAGGAATTATTTGCAGGTTGGTTTTGGTGAAAGTATTGTCTCAGTATTGGGTGATTGTGTGCCTCAATGATATAGATGGGTTTAGTATGAAAATTGGATGAAACGTGGCCTTTCAGATTATGGTGTTGTGCTTCAGTGTATCCAGTTTGAAAATTTATGAAACGTAGTACCTAGAGGAAGAAAGAGAAGGTTGTAGCCTTCGGTAGGTCGGCACCTACGTACTAGTACATCAGCTAGTACAAGAGCCAAGGGGGTGGTAGCTCTCTTCTAGTAGTAGCTGGAAAACGAGTAAAGGTTGGAGCATTTCAGCAGGTAGCAGCCTGCGTACTAGTAAATGGATCGGCTAGTACAAGAGAAAAGGGGGTTGTACCTCCCTTCCAGGACAGTTTGGAGAACGAGAGAAGGATGTAGCCTTCTACAAGTAGAAGCCTGTGTACTAGTATAAGTCTGCACCAGTACAAAACTATTGTAAAATATATTTCTTATTAAAGAAGATTGAGATGACTTGCCGCAGGTGGTTTCACCCACATTGGGTTTCCACCTTACATCATGGTGTTCATGTGTGCTTCTTGTGTGTGATGATCTATTCTATGTTACTACTCCGGTTTATTGCTCATGTGGTTAATAATGTTCTGATGCACTCATTAAAGATCAACTAACTGAATCATATGTTTACTGGATATACATTTGTTGCAACACATATGAATCTTAATATGGAAATGAAAAAGTTTTATTGATCTGATAATATTGATTCACCCCCCCTCTCAGTATTATTTCCAACAAATATAGCAACATGGGTAACAAATGTCAGTGAGGATCTAACTAAGATGCCCATGTAAAGATTGTCTCTACCATTGCGTAATGATTTTTAAAGTCAGCGAGTGAAAATGGTTTGTGAACCAAGACAAAATGGGGTCAAACCTATGGCAAACATATTGCAGTATGGAGGCTAGTATGCAAAATGCAGCGGAAAGTGGTATTCTCTAACCTATATGCCAGTAAGAAAATGATACCTGCCATGATGGGTCTGTGGTCATGGGACCAAAACGCTTTCTCGAAGAAGTCTCGAAAATGTCCTGTAAAGACAGCCCATTCCTGACACTCCAAGCCAAAAGGTCAAAAATTCCATAAGATAAAAATCAACTTTTGAAAAAATAATTTTCATTTTGCAACCTATATAAGGACTTTTGGACTCACATTTTTGTCATTTATGTTTTGAGCAAGGAGTTGTGGAGACAAACTGAATCAACCTTCCTCCGTCCAAGTCAACATTCAAATTGCTCCAAAACTTCCAGGTAACCCTTTTATCATGCTTTTAATCATTTGTGATACCTTTTAGATTTTTTTTTCAAAATTTGGCCGTAGGAAAATATGTTAAAAATTTCAACTTTGCGTACATGCGGGTTGAATACAGGTAACCCTCGTAAACAAGGGCCATACACACAACTGTGTAAAAATGGAACCCACGTGTGTGTGAGTAAAAAAATTTAAAACATATATTTAATGATTTGAAACATCTTTTTTGGGCAAGATGACAACCACCTAGAGAGAAAGGGAGCATATTTCCATTGATAACCAAGTAATGGAGGATCAAAATGCTTTGGATGATTTGAGAGGTTTCGGCTTGCTAAAATTCTTTGAAATGCCAAATATGAAAGAAAACACATGATTGATTGAGTTGTTGATTCATTACTGGAGTGCAGAGGATGATGTGTTCATGATCGATCAAATTCCCCTAAGGATCAAGATCGAAGATAATTACTTCATTAGCGGTCTTTCTCAATTGGGAGAGATAGTGCATTCGACTGGTAGGACAAGAGGTAGTCTTAATGTTGAAGACTACGTCCACATGTACTGTCCTGGTCATCCTAAAAATATTGGAAGTCAGATTCCAATCAAGCACGTAGAGAGCTTATCCTTGAAGATCCCACTGTTTACCATTGCCAGGGTAAACAGTTCTGCTGCTTTACATCAGGCCTCATGAGTATCCATGAGCCTAGCAGTGGAATGCCTCACTACTATGTTTGATTGGTGCACACCTCTACTGACCAACATGAAGAACCAACTCACTTCCATTTAGAAGGGTCAGACAAAGAATTTTGGGTACGACACAATTTTATGCTCGTTATTATTTGAGAAAGTACCTGGGCTTCGACCCAAGGTGCTATCGACCATCAACAACCCTAGGGATCCATGGATGGGCAGATGGGCTGGCTTGATGAAACGCCTAGGGAGTGATGATGTCCCCAGGATGAATTTTGATGACGAGTTTTTCGCATGCTGGGATCTATAGGTCATTGCAGTCAATGACTACCCCTAAGCCGAAATGGATTTCTGAGGAGATCCATATTTAATATTACCACCAAATGCAGCACAGGGCACCATAGGTAACAATTTTTTATTTTTTTTTTAAATTTCTTAAGATATTTTTGGATTTTTAATATAAATGAACTTAAAATATTTTTATGAGACAAGACACTTACAAAATATATGATCATGTTTTAGATGTGGGGCCAGTGAGACCTAACAAATTTCCCCAACATAGGCATCGTGGAAGAGATGTCGAAGGGTCTGCAGTTGAGACAGAGAGAGTTCTCCATTCAGTTCAGAGGAACTTGGTGAGACTGACTCACCAGGTACCCATGATAGCCATAGAGGAATTACTTGAGGAGATGCAGCTTCACATGATAAGAGTACCATGGGACTGGGTGCGACTCTTTGGACATGTGGCCAATGCCATTGTTTATTTTCTAGCTTCTCATCCTGAGCTAGCTAGATAGATGATCAGATCTTTTTTATGATTAGACATGATGATGGGCATCAACCCAAATTTTGTAGGGCATTTTTTCTCGATTTTTGTATATTATTTTGGACACAAACACTCTATCTATATACATGCGATTTTATGATGATCATATATACAGATGGTACTTTGATTATTTTTGATGTTTTTTAATTTGATGAATGATTTATATGCGAGTCTAATGCTTGATTAGTAATGAAATCAGCTAATGAATTTTCTGATCATGGAATGTGAACATATGTGATATAAATAAATGATTGTTGTAACAATCGTACTCTCAGAAATTGGTGATACAAATAAGGATCTCATACCTGATTAATGTTATTCAGCTAAGATACCACCAGTTGTGAGTCTAAATAAACCACTAACAAATCAATATCAAGAGATATTGCTTTGGCTAGAAAATTAATAACGACAATATATTCAGTAGTATTATTCGAAGCAGAGCCGATACATACTCCTCTTGAAACCATCAACTGGCTATATGGATAATAAATCACCTAAGCCGTAGAAGCAAGGTTCTGAGTATGCCTACTCGCACCATTGGTGAATCCTAAATATATCGAATCGTCCATCAATACCTGCCAAAGCAGATAAAAAATATCAACATAACTAAAACCAATAGATAGATATGTACAAACATACAATATATACAAACAAGTAAGTGCTTAGTCGAAGCCTAAGCAAAGTAATTCTTAAGGTAGAGCCCATATTTGGGCTTTGCCAACTTGTTTCCTTCAAAGTCAATTAATTCATAAGCTCCCTTTTTCAAAACTCACTTGACTATAAAGGCACTGTACCACATAACTTAAACTTGCTTGCCCCCAAGGCATCTTTGTCTTGATCGTAGACGAGGACAACGTCACCTTCATAAATTGTTTTAGGACAGATAGCTTTATGGTATTGAGTTTTAACCCTCTTTTTATGGGCTTCATTTATTTTGGTGGCATCTCGACCCTGCTCATCAAGATGCTCCAAATGAACGAGGCACTCCTCGAGACTAGAAGTCTCTAGAAGAAGTTCAACAACTAGTTTAAGGGAAGGAATTTCACATTCAACATGGAAGATAGATTCTAACTCATAAACCAGTTGAAAAGGAGTAAGGCTAGTGGTAGTCTTAATTGACATTTGGTATGCCCAAAGTGTCAGATACAACATGATGTGCCAACTAGATCTAGCTTTGTTAATCTTCCTTTGCAAGATTATCTTAAGGGATTTGTTCGCAGCTTCAACCTGCCCATTGGCCTGAGGATAATACAAAGATGAATGCTCCTGCTGGAAACCCAACTTGACAGCCAATTTAGACATCAATTGATTTTGGAAATGACTGCCATGATCAATGACAATCTCCTTAGGGATACCAAACTGGAAAAATACCTTGATTGAAGAAAAACAAGGTCGTTGTTTCACTGTCATTCTTAAAAATACGCATGGCCTTAGCCCACTTCGTAAAGTAGTCTACGAACACTATGATATACTTGTGATTTCCTGCCGAAGATGGATTACAAGTAGTAAATTCAATGCCCCACTTTGTGAAAGGACCAATGGTGATAATAGGGAAAAGTGGAGCTGGATGTACGCGCATTTTCCGAGTATATACCTGACAAGGATGGCATCTTTTGATTGCTTCAATACAATCTTTGAAGATCCGAGTATAGACCTTGCAAGCCCAGATAGATGACCACCACAAGCTGCACTATGGAAATATTTAAGAACTGACTCATCTTCTTCCAAGGTTAAACAATGCCTAAGGATTGAATCAATCCCACGTTGATACAATGTGTCACCTATAATAACATAATTCTTAGCGAGGTGATGAAACTTTCTATGCTTGTCTTTGGAAAAAGCAGGCGGGAACTTCGAAGTTTGGAGATATATAATGATATCCTCATACCAAGGATCTTGTGAAGAAATAAGAAATACGTGTTCATAAGGAAAAATTTCCTTGTGAATAATTTCTTCCTCACAAGGCAACTCTGGTATCAACTCTGCAAATACTAAAGATTTCTTAGATTTAGCCAACATGAATTTGAGATCGAATTCTTGTAAAATGAGAATCCATCTATTATATTCTCCCCTAATCACTCGCCTATTGAGAACAACCTGAAATGGATTGATGACTGGTAAGACGAATGTTTTTCGAAGCAGAATGTAATTCCAAAGCTGCTGGATAGCATGGACAGTTGCAAAAGCTAATTTCTCGATGGGATAATAGCACAATTCAGGACCTGCCAAGCCTCGACTTAGATAGTAGATCACATGCTCACATAAGGCATCATCTTCTTGAACAAGAACCATACCAATGGTTGATTCTACAACAGTGAGATACAAGAGGAAATCTTTGTTATAATCCGATGGACTCAACAACGGAGCAAAGGTTAGTGATTTTTTCAAAGCATCAATATATCATTGCATGAAATCATCCATAAAAATGAGACCCCTTTCTTAAGAAAATGCATAAACCCTTTTGTGATCTCGGCGTAGTTGGCTATAAATCTCCTCAAGAAAATTGCTTTTCCTTGAAGACTTTGAAGTTGACATATGGAAGACAGGAGGCAACTGAAGTATTGCCTCAACCTTGAAGGGATCAACATGAATCCCCTTTGTTGACACGATGAATCCTAACAACTGACCAGATGTGACTGCAAAAATGCACTTATTCAGATTCAACCGGATTTTATAAAAACAACACCCCTAAAAAATCAATTGAATTTGCTTCAGATGATCAATTCTCTTTTGAGAATGAACAGATAAATCATCCAAATACACTTTGATAACGTGCTTGATGTCGTGAAAATCATAGGACATGGCCCACTGAAAAGTGGCTCCAGCTTTTTTTAGGCCAAAAGGCATCCTTTTGTATGCAAACATATCCCAAGGACAAATGAAGGTTGTCTTGTGCTAATCTTATGGACGATAGTAATTTGATTGTAACCAGAGAATCCATCCATAAATGAAAAAATTTCATTACCCACAAATTCATCAATAATTTGATCAATAAAGGGCGTGGGGTAATTGTCTTTCGGACAAGCCTTATTTAGTTCCCTAAAGTCAATACACACTCGAATCATTCCTTGATTTTTATCTACGGGGACTAGATTAGAGACCCACTCAGTTAGAGGAACGGGGTATATGAAACCCGCATTTAGTAGCTTTTCAACTTCAACTTTGATAGCTATTGCTTTTCTAGGATTAACTAGTCAAAGTTTTTGACAAATATGTTTAGCATTTTCATATGTCTTGATCTCATGCTAGACAGTAGATGTATGTATTCCATGCATTTCCTCATAAGACTAAGAGAACACATCACGAAACTCTTTAAAGAGATTGGTATAAATCTAAATTTCTTTAGGGGAACAGTCAGCTCCAATGGAGACATTTTCAATTATGTTAGGATTCCTAGAGATTTTCACTTGTATAGTTTGTGAGATAATTGAAATGTTACCTTCGGCAGAAAACTGTGCTAGGGTGAAAGGGTTTAAAACTATATAAACATCACTAGTATAAGGAATGGACAAACTCGACTCAATTTATTGCAAATGAGGGAGAAAATATGAACGATGATGTAGATCATCCCATGGTCTATCAACACCCATAATTTCTTCTAGGATTGCTTCCTCAGATGGTAAGACTATATCTAAGCAATCCTGAGCTAAAGTTGAATCAAGGGCCCAGGCCAGAGCCACATCTCCATCTAACTCCTCTGGTGAGAAAGGAGTAGGATGGGAATCTGCAAAGTTAACAATCGACTGATAAGAAATTTCTACTGTAGACCTAAGACATGCCATTCCACCTACCTGCCCTCCATCTAATGTGGTGTTAGACGAAGGTAAAGGCCAAGGGTCCGAAAAATAATGAGTTCGAAAGAACTCTCTATGAGAAGGTCCCTTAGAGGATGGAATACATTGATTTTAGCTACAGGAGAAGGAAGATAAAAAATACCCATTAATGAAGAGTACATCCCAACTCCTAAACTCTCTATAGGTTGCCTGGGATTGTCCACTAATGGAACCGTAGAATCAAAATATGCGTGGGATTCACCTAGAGAATAGTCCATCTGATCAGCTTTTACAATCCTCCCCTCATGAGGAAAACAAAGGATGTGAAATAATGATAAAACTATGGCATCCATCTCGTAAATCCAATTCCTACCTAAGAGGAGGTTGTAATCCATATTCGCATCGACTATTTCTACCTCAATATTTACCACCTTTCCCCTAACACAGATGGGAAAGGCTAGAATAATCCCGTGCAGTCTATGAGAATGTCCATCAAATGTCATCAATGGAGTCAGCGAAGGAAAAACTTGAGGCGACCCAATGGCCTTCCAACATGACATGGACATCACACGTGTGGAAACTCCCTCATCGATAACAGTTTGAAAGATGTTGGTCTTTTGATATGTAGACTTTATCTAAAAATCCATATGATGGGGAAGTCTCTTTTTGATGTTTGACATATCAAAAGTGAGCACAAGAGAATTTTTTGGATCTACTGCTTTGATTGATAGGAGTAATGCACTCCTATGAGCAAGGCATGATTGGAGTACCTCTAACACTAACATAGCACAAGGACTTTGAGACAGATATTCTACAATCAAGTAGTTATGGGCTTCCCTAGCATTAGGCTTAATGGTCGAGTGCTTTACGGAGCCTTTCGACATTTAAGGTATAGAATCAATAGAGGGCCTATCAATATGGAGTGGCTCTGAGGCATCTAAAGCAAACTTAGATGATTCTGATTTACCATAATCATGTGATCGCATAGCGACGTCGATATGTGAGCTCATCATGTATACATTTAATGAATTATCCCCTTCTTGGCTGTCCCCAGTAGGGGTACCAATACCAGAGTTCGCGCCAGCAAGTAATTGCTTCCCTTGGGGAAAAGGGTTAGGGAGGACATCCTAGGATCTAGAGGATCCCTGCTACACTAAAAAGCACTAAGTGTCTTGGATCTTAAGGCAGATATGAGTCAAATGATCCCTAATGCATAACTTGCATGGAAATTTTACTTTTTTCTTGGACTCTTTCCTACCCCCTCCAATCTCATTTTCGGGTTTGTTTTCATTGCCCTTCCCATCCTGGCCCTTTTTCCTACCTTGTCCTTTCATCTTCCCACCAGATTGTTGGTTTCTTTTGGGGTTAGAAGTTTGGATGATGTTTATAGACATTGGTTGGGAAGGTGTAGATACAGACTATAATGCCTGCATAGAAGAAGTAGTTTGTAAAGACAACTGCTGCAGTTAATTCAACAGGTTAGATGTGTTGGCGTCAATTGATCTGACTGGCCCGTCAACATAGGGACTTTGCTTTGGTTTGGGTATATCTACCTTGGATCTAGGAGAATTAGGTAGATTTTTTTGAAGAACCATAGATTGAGAATATATAAGTTCCAACTGCTGGGCTCTGAAAATAACCTTCTCTTCGGTGAAAACACCGGAGAGGGACATGTCCTTAGAGATCTCAGGTTTTAATTATTTAAGAAACAATTCAATAAGGAATTCTTGTGGAATATCGACTTTAATGAGCCTTTTCCTTCTCCTCCATTCATCGATATGATTCGAAATGTGAGTTGCCTGATCCTGTTGGAAATTAGCCAGAAGCTCAATTCCATCATCATATTAGACAGGCAATTGAAAATGGTTCAAAAAGATAGTAGCCAAATCACCGAAAGAAGTGAAGGGCCCCCCTGGCAGTTTTATGTACCACTTAGCCACATTTCCAGTTAGGGTAGATTGAAATAATCTCAACCTGATTGAATCGCCTATCAGGGAGTTGAACAAACACCATTAGTGGAAAGTGGTTACGTGGTCACCCATTTCTTCACCAGTCTTCCCCTCGAATTTTGGTATATCTAAGGGAAGTTTGGTTGGCACCAGAGGCCAACCAGGTTATACTTAATTAGATCATTAGTCAATTTAGAGAGTTTTGGAAAGTTTAACATTGTTAGAAAAGGGAGTCGCGGCGGACCCTGAGGATTCCACCCAGTGGGGGCAGAACTCCCAACGTTCTAAAAAGAATGGCCCAGATTTGTGAAGGCATCAGGTTTCCTGAAGTAACTCGTAGACCCTACCAAACCATAAGGAGCTCGTTGTGGTCCATAAAAACTAGATTTTGACCAACTCTTGCCGAAAAACCTCCGTAACTAGTAAAGTTGCCCCCTAGAGAAGTGTTAAAAGGAGCAGAGAGCCCTTGATAAAGGTTCCATGCATTAGCATGGGGAGAAAATTTATGGAAATAAATGACAGAAGAATACGACATATTCCCTTGTTTGACGAAATAAAATTGATTCCTGACTCCTAACCCACTAACCGCAGGGTTGTCCAACTTTGAAATGGATTATAACTTTGACCCATAGAGGAAAAAGGCATCGATCCCAAAGTTGGATTGGAATGTGGTATATGACCACCCCTAAATGGGAAACCATAAAAAGAAGTTGATCTACTTTCCATGGATGTGGAATAAGATGATGGAATGCTTGAAGGAACCAAAGGAATCACACTGGTCGGCATTCCAAAAGGGAAAAAACCAATGCCAGGGGAAACAACTTGAGAACTTCCACTCAAAGATGGAATGGAATTAGAACCAAATATAGCCATGCTAGGAGTAATGAAAGGTATAGAAATAGTACCTCCTCCTTGTACAGATACAGGAGTTTTCATACTCGTAGCACTTGTCGTGCATGCCATGCTTCTAGCAGTGGTCATTGAAGGAAAAGATTGATATAGAGCTGGGCTCGAAGGCTTGTTGGTCAGAGTCTCGACGTATAATAAAACATCTGGATAATCAGGAGGAAGAGGAGAATTAGGAGTCGCAACAAACTCAAAAATCTCTTCAACCTCAATATTTTCTTCCGACTGGAAGAGGACTTGAGAAAGAACTAGAGTGTTCCTCTTTAACTCTCTACTTGTATCAGGTCTTTCATATGAATCAATAACTCCAACCAAAGGATCAATCTCTGATGTGCCTGTAGCCACCAGTTGAAAACCACTGGTAGGATTTATCCTATGCCTTCGAGGAGAAGGCTCAGGACTCATAGGTGATAGCCCATGAAGTGTCTTGGACGACGAGCTGGTCGATCAGCCACTTTGAATTATTTTTAGGAGATATACTTAAAGACTCAAAATTTTTTAAGGCTAGGCAACCTAGGAGCAAAGTGAATTCTATAAAACTCCCAATAAATACAAGAAATCAAACAACTTTCAAGTATTTCCACTCCTGGTGATTAGGACCGAACACCAAAATACAAGGAAGTCAAAATCAAGGGCCTTTCAAAAATAGTTTGGGGTAATTACATCCCAGGCCTACTAGTGAAGGTATTAGAAGCAGTTACGCTGACCTCCAGACAATAGCCTTTGCCAATGCAAGAACCCAAGATTTGCAAGGGTACCCTCCAGAAGTATTGCTAAACGTGATGCAATGTTAGCCTTAGGTGCCACAGTATTCCCCTCCGCAAGCACCTATGCGATCCCTAGGAAAAGGAAACTATGGATACCAACTCGTATCAAAAGCCTAGCGGAACAGTCGTGAGGCGGGATCCAACAAGTAGGAGAGTGGATATCTCTCTTCCTTGTCTTCACTCTCCCTCGTGCTTAACTCCTAGTCACGGAGCCTTCCTGATCTTTCTAATGATATTTGGTTTCGCTCTTTATTCAACTTCTAAGTTTTGTAATTTGAGTGGCCTTGAAGAGTTATCTCTCCACTCACCTATTCCAAGGCCCTAATGAACCTAAACTTGTTGGTGTTTATTAATGACAATAATAAAAGTTCTAGTTCATTTTATTAGAACGCTTGATTTTATAGAGTTGTTCTTTAAGTCAGGGGGAATTACGAGAGCGAAACTGATGATGTTTTATCGCGCAACAAGAAACCAATAGAAAACTAACTATATGGATGCAATCATTTTCTTCGATGAAGAGTGATTTCTACTTGGGTTCTACGAAAACCTATATATAAGAAAAATATATTTATTTTCTTTTCTAAAACAATCCACACACACTGAAAATCTAAATAGACTAAGAATGCTTACAATGAAAACTAACCTAATGCAAGTCAAAATGATGATGCAAGATCCTAAATAACACTCACAAGCAAATGCATTTCTTTATAGAGACAATAAGCCAACTTGAAAATGAAGAGGGAAAAAAAATTAAAAACAAATATCTCTCCAAAGCAAGAAGAACAAATTGCAAAAGATCACAATTCTCTTATCATCAACAAACAAAAGAAACCGTAAACCAAAAGCTTGGAAAAAGAAAAACAAAAAGCAATGTTTTTGTGTTTTTTTTTTTCTTTTAAGGAAACAAAAGCAATCCTTTTGAGGTCAAAAAAGTACTACTAAAATTTGAAAGATCAAGAAATAAGTACAAGGAGTCCTCCAATCTCGCAATTTATAAAACTCATGAATAAATGAAGAAAGACTACAAACTTGCACAAAATGATCCGAACAACAGCAAAATATTTTGGCAAACCAACAAAATGTTAAGAAAGAAATACTTTCAAACTTTCCAAAAAGATTCTCAAAAAGGCACGAAAAGCAACAAGTCCATAAAACAAGGAAAAGAAAAGCAAGGGAACTTGAAATTTGGGTTGAAAATGAAATCAAAATAAATTTCTTGTTCTGGAAAACTAGAACATCCAAGAACTTCAAAATGAAGCCCTGAATGCAAGACACAAACTACAAACTTGCTTAAGAAGCAATCCTAGGCCAAACAAGACTTTTTAGTGAGAAGGAGATTCTGAAAAAGAAAGATTGCAGGAAAACTGAGTTCTCCAAATAGTAGATGACCATAAATTAACATAAAACACCAGGCAATAGACCTAAATGGGCAAAAATATTTGAAAAAAACAACTCAAAAAATTGCATACGCGACTGTGTAAAGACACATAAGCATGCACACATGTTTCTAATACAAGAAACTCGCATATACGCGAGTTTGCTTGAAGAAACCTGCGTGTATACGCAACTGTAACCTAAGAAAACAATGTATACAAAGCTTAATTAGGAAAAAACAAAAATCAAATTCTGATCAAGAAGATCAGAATTGATGCATGGGACACTAATGGATCAAACAACACTGTAAAAGCAAGCAATCAAGAAATCGAACCCTAATTGAGAACAAAAAACCCAAACCAGGAATAACAAGAATGTTATCCCTAGTGGAGTCGCCCATTCTATTGTGGGTGAGACGACCTAGGGTCTTGGGTTGAGAACCCCAATAGAGTGGAGGGCAAACCACAACAAGAAATGCTCAAGCAATGAACCTAAATGCTTATTCTACTGAACTGTGTAAGAGTGACCTTACCTGAAAGTCCTACATTTGAGTAGATCACGTAGGGTGCAAACCCTCAGCTTCTCTTAATATCTTTGAAACCTAAAAATTATTCGAATGAAACACATACAGCAATAGAAACATAAAACATGTTCATGATATTAACTTTAAATCATATAAATGAATGAATAGTTACGCATCAATATAAGATTCATAGACGAATTACAATATAAATAGATGCATAAACAAATTTAATATCAGAAATAGAACAAAATTCCTTTATTGAAGTTGGCTACAAGTAAAGTGGATAAATATGACCTGAGTCCCTCTCCGGCTCCAAACGGAACCGTCCTCCAAGTCCGTCCTTTCTTGGCCTCAGCAATCTTCCTCCATCACCAATATAAGGATATATTAAAGAAAGATGAAGGATATCTCCAACAAGGAAACAAGGGTTTCTTGAAGCTTTGGGGAGTGCAGGAGGCACAGGGATTTCGTCAAACTTGATAAAGGATAATATCACTATAGTATCAATATATCCTCTCTTCTCCTTTAAGTCTTTCCCATGGAGTTTTGATTATACTTCTCCAATTATTTTTTTATTTTATTTATTTATTTTATTTTATTATTTATTATTATTATTATTTTTTAATTTTTAATTTATTTATTATTATTTATTATTATTATTATTATTATTTACATTTTAAATTATTTATTTATTTATTTTCAGTTGGGAAACAGTTGGGCCACGTGTAATAGGAGGTGAGTAACAAGTAAAACCCGTGAACTCCACCCAAAAGTAAGGAAATTTAATTTTTTTAAGTGTTTTAACATATGTACGCAGGTTGGGTATATGCTAACCCACGTGTACATGCTTTTATGATAGGGAAAAGTAACGTATAGGGAATAAAATATTTTTTTTAGATTTTGGACCATGTCCAGAAGGAAGGGTTTCCATAGGCCATAATTAGACCATTAGATCTACCAAGAGTGGTAAATGGTGCTATAACACCAGTACATCTTAGCAGTGGCATGTCGAGTTGTGTCATGAGTTGTCTCAACCACATCACTACTATGGGCCATACTTGTTGTAGTCAAATGTAATGTAATGTGAAATTCCAAGAGACACACATATGAATTTGAAGAGTCACATCAGTTGAAAATTCATAGGAATTCAAATAGTCATGACGGAAGTTGAAGAGTTGCAAGGGTCATATATTCCCCTTGGCTATATATACCCCCTCATTATATGAGCAAAAGACTTTTCACCTTGGCTCCTCTCACATAGTCTTGAGAGTTTGTAGTCTGTTTTTTGAGGAGTGAGGAAGGGCTACAATATCCTACTACTAGGGCTAGTGATGTATGGTGTGCAGATGTGTCTTGGAACTTTTGATTAGTTCATAAGCCTATCTCAGGCCATCATGTTTTCACTCATGTTTTGTATCTATTTGTAAGACTATTCTTTAAACGTTTGTAATGCATGTTTTCTTAACATGTACTAAGATAGTTGAACTACTTCGGTTATTTTAGTACTTACATTGTTGAAGATGTGTTGTATTGTTTATCATTATTGTCTCGTCCATGTGGACTACTTTGCTAGACACTAGACAAACCATCCTTGTGTTTTGTGTGGACTACTACGATGGATGATGTAAGTGCTTTCCCTTGAAATTTGGTTTCCACGACTGTCGCTTCCATTGTGGACTATTCCACTATATGTTGAAAAGGCCGTTGTTGTTTTTGCGTGCATCTCTCCTTGGGTGGTACTACTACCTCTCATCTAGAGGTTCACTTTTACCCTCTCCCTTACAGTAAGAGAACCCAAACAAAAATTTACATTATGCAATCAATAGGCATACTCACCTCGCTTTCTTGAAGTTACAAGCATAACACTCTCATGTGCTAAACATGATGAGTGAAGGAAAATCTCTAAGATAATGGAAGCGGGCCATTATACGAGATGGGTGTTGGCTGGATAAATCGATCTTGCGAACAAGGCCAATCTCCCTAGTATCAACAGATATCTAGCAACAAGCAGGACAAGCAAATCTACCTTTCTCTAAACATATTGTGATCCATTAATAAAAACCAAGGAAGTGTTTTAGACCCTACCTTAAGTCCAACGCTAGTTTGTGGTAGCCATGCTCCAACCGTCCGAAAGAGTTTCCTTTTAAGAACCTACAATCACAAACAAGCACATACATCAAATACCACCTGCATAGCTAATATAATAAATCATCATCATGGTGATCAAGGAATCCATGAAATAAATCATAAAACACAGCTTATTGAGAAAAATAAACTTGATTGTATTAACTTTGAAATAGAAGAACTTTACACCCTTTGGTGCCTTGATGCTGTACAAGCTCTTCCCAGGGTCCAAACAGGAATCTCCTCCACTTTGACAAGCCTCACTCTCTTCCAAATGAGATCAAAAGGTATTTAATCTCTCCTCTCAAAAGCTCAATTAGGAAGACTAAGTTCCAGCAACATTTCCCCTCAAAAATATTCAGCTTTCAACCTCCCAAGTAACTAGCCCAATTCATTTTATAGTGCAAAGGAAGGAGGTTACAGGTCCACCATTGAAGAGATAGAGTCCTCCTTCAAAGGGATAAGCTCCTCACATCAAGGGGTTAGCTCCTTAAGGTATGGGATGCATGAACCTTTCCCTAGACCCCATAGAGTGGGGTTACCTACACCCCACAAACCCCCTGGGACCCCCCGCTGCGCAATCAGTGCAACGAAGGGGGGGCTCTGCCCCCCCTCTAACCCCCCGGTTCACTACGTAGGTTAGTCGTGGAAAGAATATAACACAACCCAACAATCTCCCACTTGTTGTTTTCTTTCCATAGGGGGCCACAGGAGAGCTTAGTCATTTTTCCATCCCTGAAATGCCCATTGTTTCTCTACACCAAGATAACTTCTCAGAGCTCACATATTTTGTCAATGCATCTGTAGTATTCTTCAAAGTGTCACCTTTACCGCAACACCTTTTTGTCTTCTATCATATCCCTCACAAAGTGATACTGAACATCAATGTGCTTTGTCTTTGAATGATAAGCAGGGTTCTTTGCCAAGAAAATTGCACTTTGGCTGTCAGTCTATCCTTATAGCTCCCTGTACTAACCCCGTACTTGAACACAATCTCTGCAACCAAACTGCTCCTTGCTTGCATGAGTGGCTGCCATGTATTCTGGCTTTGTAGTTGATAGTGCCACTACAGATTGTTTCTTACTCATCCAACTGATTGCACCTCCAAATAGGTTAAACACATACCCACTTGTAGATCTTCTCTGATCCAGATCTCCAGCCCAGTCTGCATCAACAAAGCCATGGATATCCAACACTCTGTCTAATCCTGGCCTTCCTTGGTAGCACAAACCATAATCACTAGTGCCAAGCAAATACCTGAAAACCCGCTTCACTGCTGTCCAATGCTCCTTCCCTGGTTTTGACATAAACCTGCTCAATACTCCCACTGGATGTGCAATGTCTGGTCTAGTACAGACCATGGCATACTTCAAGCTACCGACTGCACTTGCATATGGAACATGGGACATGTCCTCTTCCTCTTCTTATGTCTTGGGACACTGTTCAGCAGATAACCTCACACCTATAGGAATGAGAACCTTTACCGGTTTACTATCCTGCATATTAAACCTCTGCAATATTGTCTCGACATACTTCCTCTGGTTTAACCAGAGCTTCCTCTTTTCCCGATCTCTTTTAATTCCATGCCCAAAATATAGTTGCAGCACCGAGATCTTTCATGTCGAATTTGGAGGACAATTGGGTCTTCAAATCCTGGATAATTTCTTTGTCATTTCCAACCAACAACATATCATCCACATACAAGACCAGATAAATAACACGGTCACCAATTAATTTAAAATACACACAATGATCTGCTTTGCTTCTGGTGAAGCCACGTCCCCGTATAAATGTATCAAATTTCTGATACTACATCCTTGGTGACTGTTTTAACCCATACTGAGACTTCTTTAACTTGCATACTAGTTCTTTCTTACCCTTCACCGCAAAGCCTTCAGGTTGCTTCATGTAGATTTCCTCTTCCAAATCCCCGTGAAGAAATGTTGTCTTCACATCCATCTGTTCTACCTCAAAATCAAAGCAGTAGCAATAGATAAAAGTAATCTAATAGAAGTTACCTTGGCAACAGGAGAAAAAATATCACCAAAATCAATTCCCGGCACCTGGGAATAACCTTTTGCTACCAACGAGCTTTGTATTTCTCCACCTTCCCTTCTGCATTTGTCTTCTTCTTGAACACCCATTTGCTGCCAATGGGTTTCCTTCCAACCGGCAACTCCACCAGATCCCAAGCCTCAGTTTTGTGCAAAGATGCCATTTCATCAACCATGGCCTCTTTCCAGAGTTTTCCATCCTCTGAATCCACTGCTTCCTTCACAGTTCTGGGATCATCATCAGTAACAGACAAAGCAAAGTTTGAACAGAAAGCAGATGGACTATACCTTTCTGGCTGCCTTCTTTCTCGAGCTGATATTCTCACAGCCGGAGTTTGTGGCTCTTCATCTTCTGATTCCTCCTCTGCTACAGAGTCTGATTCTTCCTCCTTTAGTTCAAACTCTATCTTCACAGGTTCCTTTGGTTGGACTTCATGTTTAATAACCTCTTTCACCTCTCTGAACACCACATCTCGACTGTACACAACCTTCCTTGTTACTGGGTTCCAAAGCTTATAACCCTTTAAACCATCCTTATACCCAATAAAGATGCACTTTTCAGATTTACTATCCAACTTGGTTCGTTTCTCCTTCAGAACTTGTACATATGCATCACATCCAAATACCCTCAGATGTGAAAGAGAGGTTTCTTACCA
>APFE030895752.1:58852-75968 GCA_000404065.3 Pinus taeda | reverse complement strand
TGGGTTTCCTCATCCTCATAATCTAACCATACTGAATTGTCGTTATTAATCATCGGTGTGGCATGAGGATAAAGAGTCAGCTGTTTGGTTTCCTGCCCATTAGATATTGTCATTGATCCAGACTTACAGCTGATGAAGCATCTGCTGTAGCCAGCCAAGGTCTTCCTAGAATCAGTGGATGACCCCCCAACTTTGTTTTAGTTTGTAACACAACAAAGCCGGCTGGGTAATTCCAAAATTCTACGGAAATTACCAGGTCTTCAAGGACTCCTTCAGGTTTAATTGTAGAACGGTCAGCCAGCTCCAGGATGGTTGGGGTTTCCCTAATTAAATGTTTCAACTGCAGTAATTGTGTTGTTTCAAGTGTCATAATGTTTATTACAACACCCAGATCTACTAGAACTTTAGAGACAAAGGTTTTACCAACCTGAACTATTACTGTAGGGTGACCAGGGTCACCATATTTCACAGGGGGGTCTTTTTCTGTCATCAAAGTAGTCAGTTCTCCCATCACATGGACTGTGAGGGGTTCCTTAGCTTTTCTTCCAGGCTTTTTAATACAAATATCCCTAACAGTTCTAGCATAAATAGGAACATCTCTTAGTGCTTGCAATAGCGGAATTTTGACATATAAATTCTGTAGTTCTCCTAAAGGGTTAAAAGCAGGTGGCTCAAATGTTTTAGTAAGATCCAGTCATTCAGGGAAGGGTGGCTCTACTGTTTGAGCAGTCTTGTTAGAAGATGATTCAACCGTTTCAACATTGTTGTTAGATGGCTTTTATTTTCTAGTTTCCTCTTTTTCAGAGTCAGTAATGTCATCAATGATGGGTTCAACTATCCTCCCAGAACGTAAATGGATATCATTACATTGCATAGGGGAAACAAGTTGACTTTGAATATCAATTACCTGCAAAGCTTTATTATTATTCGGGTTGGGGTTAGGTTGTACAGGCAGTTGGGGTCTGATTGACTGGTTATTCGGCGGAGCGTTAGATGGTAAGGAAAGAGATTGTTGGTGTTGAGGAAATGGAATCTATTGGGTTTTCCAGTTTTGGTTCCATTGATTGAAATAAGGTTGTTGAAGAGTCCAAGGATTCCACATGGTAGGGTCGGTAAAAGGAGGATTTGGTTGTTGCATAGGTGGAAATTGCATTGGATTAAAGGGTGGGTATTGCATTTGATTCATGGGTGGGTAATTTGTTTGAAAAGGAGAGTGACTATTCCAACGACTAAATGATGTGTTAGAATTCATACCTTGTCTTTGTGGTTGCTCTTGCCTCCTTTGTGTCATCAGGTACACTGCTTCAGCTTCTTCTTCAGTTGAATGCAATGCTGCCTTTATTCCTAGCAAAGAAGGGCATTGTTAAGTCTCATGATCCTTTTCACAGATGGTACAAATTGGTACCCTATCCAATGGGCATTCCCTCAGTGAGTGCTTCCCTTTGCATTTGGAACAAAAAATAGCCATAGCAGCTTTTGCTTCTGCCTGTTTCTTTTTAACCTGCAGGGCATCAATTTGTGAAGCAAAAGAGCTTAACATTTCATTTTTAAATTATTCAAGCAAATTACCTATTTCGGCTCGTGTTGCTCCTCCACTTGCTGATTTCTGGACTCTTGAGTATATGTTGTCCCTGCTTTTAGATCTGCTTGCTGCTCCTCTGGAACATCTCATGCAGAGGTTAATAATCTCATCAAATGGTTCTTTGGAGATATCCCCTTTTCCAAACATATTTAGCATATCCAGGCAGTCATCTCGTACTCCTTTTAGCAGTATTGTCTTCAGAATATCCTTACTCATAGTCGGATGATTTGATCGCTGCAGATTATATTGCAGTCTCTCTACAAAGTCCTCCAGATTCTCGTCCTCTTTCTGGACCATTTTAAACAATTCTTCCTTCCTTTCTCTTGGTCGATAGTAATCCTGATATTTGGTTAGAAAACTTTCTTTCATCTGATCCCACGTAGTGATTACCTGAGCCCCTAAGCTCATAAACCATCTTAACACGTTCCCTTTCAATGTTGCTGGAAATAGTTTTAATTTCTGAGCAGGAGTTACATAATCATAACTCCTACACAGTATATCAAATTCAAAGAGGAACTCATCAAGATCTTCAGAGGATAACCCATGAAAATTAGGTAATGCTGTAGGTGGAATGTTCTTCATAGGGATTGTTCCTCTTGGGAGATCCCCAATAGGAAAATCCAAGGTGGAGAGTGAATTCCCCCCCTTCCTTCTGCTCTGTTATCCTCCATTGGTCTTTTCCCTGAATCGCTTGCTCTGTCTTCAATATATTCTATTTCTTCAGGTTCTTCTACTGGTTCCTCAACGTGCTCTGGTGTTTCCAGCTTCCTTTCAGGTCCTAGTACTTCCTCCGTCTGGTGATCTGTTTGGGAGGAATACTGGATCTGAGGTCTTCGGGAACTTGTTCTCTGGGATGTATCGGCTTTTGAAATGATCTCGTCAATGAAATTTTTTCTTCCTCCTCCTATTCCCTTGCCACCTATGAAGTTAGCTTTCTTGCGTCCTCTCATGCACCTGTTATTCTAAAGGAAAATCATTAATGCCTTTAAAATCTTTTAGTCGCCTTCCCCGGCAACAACGCCAAAATGTTGGCTGCTCGAATTGTTTATTGATTAAACAGTCGAGTACCACATTAAATTGTCAACCCGGGAAATTCCTTTTGTTTCAAAGGTGACCTCGTACTATATGCACTTAATTCTAAAAGCATTAAAGGTTGTAGTATAAACATATCTACTTCCTATCAAACCCTTACTCTGTGTTACAGCAGTTATAAGCTATTGCAAAGATGAAATGAAATTAAGTAATGGTAATAAATCTGGAGAAAGAAATGATGGCCGTTTGTAACAGAGGACCAGGACCCTGTCCTCAGAATAAGGATGTTCAACACCTACCTCTGTGACCAGTTTGCCAATACACACTGAAAATCCTAATCACCGGTGACACACTCTCACAGTGCCAATCGATCAAGGAAACAGAGTATCAGCAAAAAGGAAATATCAGAAGCAAGGCTAGAAATGTACAGAAATCACACACACACTTAACAGAAAAGAAATGGGTGAATCTTGTGAAGAAGGTGGGCCCTGTCCCTCTCACAAGATTCCCCTGAACATAGATGCTAAGTTAAAATGCTCAAAACAGTACTTTATTCATCTGCCAAAATGTCCAATTACAATACAAATTCGGACTTGCTTTGTACTACAATACTTCCGTTATAACTCTCTCGCTTTCAACTGTAGATGTCTCCTATTTATAGAGGAGACATCTATTACAATAGATTGTCATTATTTGGTTTGATCCTTTTGTACAAAAATAGGAAATCAATTCCTGTTACAGCATGCTGTTACAACAGTATATATCTTTGTCATCCTTTGTTTAGTCGGATCCTTCCGCTGTTGCAAAATTGGTAGTCTTCGTCTATCTCCTTGGGGTCCTTGTACTATCCTTGGCTGTTTTGCTGTTGTTGTTGATTTGGTAAATCTCAACTGTTCCTTGAAGTTCTCATGATGTTCCTGGTGTTCCAGCATCTGTGACTAAGTTTTGTTGATCGTGCTATATCAACATCTGCCAAGTATAGTTCTGTCAGCTTCAGACGGTTACTGCCCTGCTCGACAATTGTTGTTTCATCCTTTGCAAATTAAGACTTTACCCGCTTTAGTCAGTTGCTGTTTTTGGTGTTACAGCAACTGCACAGTTGCTGTTTCTGGTGTTGCAGCAACTGTGAATTATAATTCTGCGGACTTCAAACAATTCCAACAATTGTCAACGACTTAGTCAACTTCCAAAGATTAACTATAAAGATAACATGAATATGTGTTGAATAATTAAACATATAGAAAATGAGGAGAGTTACTTCATACCTTGGAATAATGAGGTCAAAATGTTATCAAGGGTTTCAACTTATGGACTAAAAAGGGTAACATCATGACAAAATATAAGGTCAAAAGTAGGCAATATGGAGTCCTAACAGGTGATGGTCCAGCTTAGTTGCAGAATCTAATATCAGATTCATTGGGACCTACAAACATGATTTGTGACCTGATATGTATGGGACATCTATGTTAGTTGTAACTCTAAGTTCTAATATGATTGGGTTTTGGATACACGTTTTTTGAGTTAAAACCCATGTTGCCTAACCCATTAGTTGATCGTATCTTCAAACTCCAGTGGTTTAATTTGTGATGAATTAACAAAGGGTTTCTGTACAAATGAGTTGCAAGGAGCTAAGATTGAAATACATATTGTGTGATTAATATTTATGGAAGAGGCTTACTTTGTTTGAGTATTTAGTGATTGAATAGGGAAGAATGTTGATAAAATAACTGATACAAAACTCGCTAGTTTAGTTGGTGTGTTATTGAAACCAAATGACTACCCAAAAACATATTCACAGTCTTCAAGTCAAAACCATACAGTGACAACCATGAGCTAATGCATACAATCAAATAAAGGTAATGTGCACAATTTGGGTTATTTGGATGGATTTCAAAGTAAAAGCGGGGTAAAGACCCTTGGCAAGAAAGATAAGCTAGGTTTTGGGCATGTAAAGCTGGAATTTATGGCTCATTGAGAGAATAGTTCAGTTGAAGAGGTCAAAGATGAATGTTTGATGGATAATAGAGAGGAAGGTGTGCATGAGGTTATAAGCATGCAAAGATTTGGTAAATGAATCGAATTAACATCTGGTAAATAAAACAAAAGTAATGATGATATAAGAAATGTGTTACTTATTAAGAGGTTGCAACTTGGGAGTGCACAATATGATTTTCGTTTGTGCCAAAGATAGTTAGGTTATTGGTCGCATTTCTAGAGGACAATGATAGATCACACTGTAAATGAAAAGTGTGACCTATGAATTCAAGGGTAGAGATGACAAGCTTGTTCACTAGTGTGTGAGAATGTGATTTGTGATTTGGAGAAAAACTTCTCTATTTGTCGTTCGGTTCTTGGTTGGCTTTCTTCTTTGGCTTCTCCAAGATAGAAGGAAGAAAACTTTTGCTAAGAGCACCTTCTATTACACCTTCTCCAAATTTCAATCATTAATATCCTCACCATTTATGTTTCATAATAAGCTACAATCCATCCTCTCATATCTTCTTCACCGATTGCAACACACTCCCCTATATCAAGTCCGCTTTTCCTGTGCCTCCTACACTCCTAGTCTCTAGGACACCCTGGTTTCCATTGCAGATATGCTCAGTACCCTTATCTAGCATCTCCTTTCATCTATTAGAGTGGTTGTCTTCGTGGCTCGAGCTTCACAGATCCATCGGAAGGCTTCGTTAGTGCCTTTAGCTTGGAACAAGTTGTATTTATCCTTTAATTACTATTATTCATTAATAAAGAATCTCATTTCTTGTTCCCAATATATGTTGGCACATTATGAATGGTAGTCTAAATTTCTATTTATGATGATATAACATGTTATTATGCATGTACTTTTAATTATATATTATATCTATGCTTCTGTGATTGATTTCCAGGTTTTCACATCTTGGAGGAAGCAGAGGGTTTGGACCCTACAGGAACATCTTCAAACGTAGGACCCCTTAGGTACGTTCTGAATCCCATTTTTAGTAATTCAATTTTTTCCTTGCTATATTGATTATTCTTTGTTGATTTATCTATTCCAGTCTATTGGGGCTTCTAATTCAAGATTATTTCCTGCCAACAGGAAGGAACCTAGAAATATGTCACTCTGGAAAGCTAAAGTTTACCACAACAACATGGAAACAAAACTTTGGTAAAATGACAATGTAGGATCCTACTACAATGTTGTATTTAAAGTCATGAATTTCCTTGTGGTGCAGTGGATAAAATTGGTTTCTTTGCTACCATTTTGTCTCCTTCCAACAATGCCTCATAAAAAACACTCTCAGAGCTAGGGACATTTTGCAATGTTGTAACTGTATTACTAGTGAACCACAATGTATCTTTGGATCTCACTTTGCTGGTAGGATCAAGTTCCAATTAAGAATTTATTCTAATGGATTGAGCCTTATGGTTCAATCATAGCTTCATTTAAGACCTGAGCATACAAGACACATATATGAATTTTCCTCAAACTTCTTAAAAAAAGTACCCTTCACCCATGTAATCATGATTAGAGAAGCAATGTTGAAACATCATTATCTTAATGAACAAATGCAAAATGTCGTAAACTCTAATGTCAAGGCTGGAGTAAACAGAAAAGTATATGTGATGGGCATGCATGTACTTATAACCTTGATGACAATTAGGTTGCTAAAATGTTGTGATCATTAGATTGGATTGGGAATTTTTTAAGACCTTGAAAAGCATAGGGGGACCCAACAGTTAGGCTAAAATATTGGGTGTTATTATAGCGGCTACAACACCATCCCTAACATAAGAGGCTAACTTAGGGGCCAAACTAGTTAGACAAAAACTAAGGAACATAAACCCTAAGTTATCCCCTTTGGTCAAAGAAATGTTGCAAAATATGCTTGATGAAAATATCATGGCCCTAACAAGGTATTCCTCATGGATATCTAACCTTATAATTATCGGGAAGAAGAATGGTAGCATTATAATGTGTGTGGATTTTAGGGACCTAAACCAAGCATGAATTAAGGATAAATTTTTATTTCCAAACATGGAAAATATCTTAAAACAAATCATGAGATTCAAGGTAATATCCATGTTAGATGGATTTTCTAGATAAAATCAAGTGGTGATGAAAGAAGATAAATTGAAAATTGTTTTCACTGTGCCATGGGGAACCTACAAATACTTAAGAGTTAATTTTGATTTATTAAATGTTGGATCGACTTTCAAAAGGGCAGTGAATTTGTTTTAGAGACCTTGCTGATAAGATCATGAAAATATACCAAGATGATTTGATCGTAGTGAGAGTTTTAAGAGATGTTGGAAATATGGGATGTCATTGAACCCAAAGAAGTCCATAATCAGGTTTGACCTAGGGGATATCCTTGGGCATGGTGTCTCAAAGGAGAAAATTAGCATTGATCCTGACATAATCAAAGAAATTAAAGCTATAGTGCCCAACCCCCTCACCCCCCCAAAGACAAAAAGCCTTAAGATCTTTATTTGGAAAGATAAACCTTTTAAGGATATATGTCCCAAACCTTGTTTATATTGTCAAGCCAATGATACTGTACCAAAGGATGATTTTTTTGTATGGGATGAAAAGAGAATAAAATATTTTGAGGAAATCAATGAAAAAATAGTGATTTCCCTAGTTCTAATAATTTCTAACTACTTTAAAGACTTCATCATCTATTTTGTATCTAAAAGCATAATAGTAGGGATCCTTGTGCAAAGAAATGATAAGGGAAATGAAATACCCATTGCTTTCATGAGAAACAAGATTATGCCTTTGTTAATTCCCTTAAGCGTTTCAAGGTATATGTTGTGTACAATAAGATTGTCATGTATGTTCCTTACTTTATAGTCAAAAATGCATTGAACCAACATGATTTTCTTGGATATAAATGAAAATAGGTATCTAAGATCCAAGAATACAATCTGGCAATTAGACCCAAGGAAACTATCAGAGTCAATGATTGGCCAAGATGTTGACTAAAGAAAATACCAGAGCCTTCCAATTAGGAGATAATGAGAAAATTTGTGCTACTACTATTTAGCTAAAATATGATGAATGGTATTCCAATATCATCCATTACATAAGGATTCTATTTTCTCCCCTGAAATAATATATTTTCTCCCCCCGAATCTATAAAAAAAGAGGCCTTATAATTGAAATAATTGAAATATTGTTTAACATAGTATGGCATAGGTTGGAAAAGCCCTGATGGGGTGATCCTCAGGCATTTTATTAAGAAATAAGTAGAAGAGATAATTATCAAGTTTTATACGAGGTTTTGCATGAGAAATTTTCATCTAAAACAAGAGCTCATAAAATCCTAAGGGTGAGTTTATTAGCCTACGATTTTTGCTAATACATAGAAATATGTAATAGCTTGCCATCCTTGCCAATTATTTTCCATTAAGAAGCAGTCCTTTGCACTCCCTTTGAAATCAATAATCATTGAATCACCATTACAACAATGGGGTATTGATTTCATCAATGAATTCAAAGATAATTCAAGTAATGGGAATAAATGGTTTTTAACAACTATTGATTACTTGACCAAGTGGGTGGAGGCCATACCCACTAAAAATGTTATGGATGAATTGGTAATAAATTTCCTAAAAGATAGGATTATTACAATATTTGGTGTGCCTACTAAGATTATGACACACAATGTTGAAGCCTTCAATTCCATGGCCTTTGCTTCTTTATGCTATAAGTATGGAATTGTATTAGCTCATTCCTCTAATTATTATCCTCAAAGAAATAGCCAAGATGAATCAAGTAACAAGAACCTTATGGAAATTATCAAAAATACCATTGGGGATAATAAGAAGAAATGGGATATAAATCAAGTATGTTATTTGGATCGACCACAAACAGTTAAGGCATCTACATGATATATCCCCTTTGAACTGGTATATGGGTTGGAAGTAAAACTCCCAATAAAATTTTAATTTCCCATCTTGCAATGCTTAAAAGCAATCAATTATCAAGAAGATGTTCGTCAATCTAAAATAGACCAACTCGGATGAATCTAGATGCCCTGGTTTAGAACAAATGGGTAAGAATCAAGAGAAGATGGACACATTTGATCAAAAGGCTAGACCCAAATATTTTGAGCCAAGAAGTATGGTCCTATTATGAGATAAAAGAAAATAAAAACCCAAAATGCATACCAAATTTGATAAATTTTGGATAGGATCTTACAAAGTGACTAATACAACTAGTCTTAATTTGTACCACTTCGAAACCCTAGAAGGAGACCCCATCCCATTAGTAGTGAATAAGTAGATCGTAAAGGAGTATTTCCCAAGTGTGACACAATGCACTCATGATTAGATACTTGCATTTCATTTGTGTGTTTTTCATTATTATGTGTGCATCTTGATTTTTCAATTTTTCATGCTAATGTGTTTACATTCTAATTAGATTCGTTGTTAGATAATGCTTTATTTTAGTTCTATCTAATACTATGTCGCAAGGGTGATGACCAACACCCTGCATAATTGCTAAAAAGAAGTTGCTTTGAGTGTATTGGAAACAAGTCAATGAAGTCCCATGGATTGTTGCAGTTCTCATGCACTCCCTACTTGAGCACACAGATCATCCACTTTATGGTGATCATAGATCCCCGAGTTGGGGCTAGATGTTACCCAACAAAATGTGGGAAATTCATAGTAGATATTTTTCTCCTCCTTGGACAACCAACCAACTAGCAACCCTATTGATCAACACATGACATGATGCCATAGATTTCTCACCTATTTCTCTGATCATATTTCTTTCTCCCATATGAAATTCATTCTTGAAGTAAGGTAGGTCATCCATGGGTCATCCATCAATAGGTGATTTAACCATTTTGCAATCATGTGCTTTTGCTTAATATTTTTTGGCATTCTAATATGAACGAAGAGGTGATCTGAATGATTAACCAATCTTAATTGTATTCATGTTTTCTTACTTCTCCTAGGAGCTTAGTTTTTTGCTCTAGTCAAGTGGGACCTCCTTTGAGCCCTTAGGGTTATAGGAAAGACACTAATGTGGAGGATCTAATTGAAACGGTGTGCTCATAATATTCCATACTTTACCATTTTATACCTTCCGCTCTATTCCATATCCATTCTTCGGGTTGATGTTCATTGATCATAGGAACTAGTTCCCTCTCATCCTCATCCTTTAGTCTAAGCCGAAAAACTTTTCCCTAGAATTCGATGTAGCTAAAAGAAATGTAAAGCAAAATAAAGCCATAATAAAAGAAAAAAATAAAATTCAAAATATAGTTGGAACAAAAGTTGGTGCATGGGAAAAATCCCTACATGAGCACCTGATGCTCCATCCATTAAAAAAAAAAAAAAAACCCCTTGCATTGTCCCAACAATTATGAGCAATAAATTGCCTCATTATTAAGGGGTAATAAATTCTAAATATCTCAAAGAAACCTTGGGCTCCCAATTTATGCACCCAAATCAAATAAGTATCAAAAATAAGTAAAAGACACACCAAAGGGGTGGAAAAAGTAGGTCGAGAAAGGGGTAACTCATGTCTCCATGATTTCTCACTCCTTACATCTATACACTCAATACATTGGACCACCATTAGTTGTTCACTTGGCTATGGAACCTATCACTAATGTCATGCCCACGCCATTGTCATCATCTTCACATGAAATTATGGATTGATGGGTTAACATGGGACTTGACACTTCCCCTTAGGGTGTTGAAAACACCTAATATTGTTATATATCTATCCATCCCTATCATAAGAGAGGGAACACTTACACAAGACTCTGGCTAGTTAGATATTTGAAGGTGATATTTGTGTGAAGTACTAATTATGCCCCTAACATTATGTATAATTCATTATCACTCAAATAAACACAAAATCTCAAGTGACAAAAGGTTGAAAATACATTGTTATGCACAATTTCTATCGACCACATGACAATCTACACCTTTATTTTATAGGAAATCAAGCACAATAATGTCATGGATACATTGAAAGTAAAGAAAAGAAAAAAAGAAATATTAAAAATCCCAATTGTAAGTTGTAAACCTTTATAGTAAGAAATGCACACACAAATTCTTTATAAAACATAAAAATAAGCAATAACACATACACATAATACTCAAATATTTACACTAGAAAACCTTAACTGAGAAAACAAACAAAATGTTTAGTGCCATACCTCTTACTTTTATCATCAATAACTTCAACATTTATAATAAAGTATATAGTATCTCATGGCATCCAAAACCCTAATCCATTAACCTAGATTAGATCATAATTTAAGTTCCTTAATCAAAATTAAAAAGGAATGTGTTAATAAAACACCAAAAACAAACAAAAAACTGCCAAAAAATTATTTTCAAGTGCTCCGCCCCCAACCCCACTATAACCCCGCATTGTGCCCAACAATACAAATCACACGTGGGGCTAGTTGTGCAAAAAATATAACACATACCCAACACCAATTTTTTTGCAACACAATCTGATTCCCAAACATTAATGGGCTTCTTGGACCTTCCAAGTAATTATTTCAAAATCACCCCTAGCACAACCAATTGAACCTAAAGATCTTTGCCATGTTAAAGATCTTGTAAACATGGCATGATTTCAAAAAAATTAATAGCTATTCTAATATTGCTATAAAAAATGCACATACCTATCCTATTTCATTTCTTTAATTTCCTCTATTTCAAATAGGGCCATGTATATTGTTAATAGCACCATCAAAGTTGAGCTCATGGAGTGAAGGTTGCGAAGAAGATCCAAAAAATAGGGATGAACCATAAGACAATTCCTCCACTGTGAGGCTACAAATGTGAAGTATTGATATCATGAATATATAACTTGCCAAGTCCAATGATACGACCTTGTATCCCCCTTCCCCTTGGGCCTACATAATATTGTCTCCTGCATATTACATAATTTTTGTCATTGGATGCAAAAAACAATATTAGCTTTCTCATTTGGACGAAAAAAATCATTACATTCCCACCATATATGCCAAGTAACACCACTAAGAATTATTCTCCACAATCACACCCTAATTCTTGAGGTAAGAGACACTAAGGTCTTTATGAAAGGAAGGTTTCAAGATTTTTGTTTTTCTAGAAATGATCCTTTATGTAATAGAGAAGTTCCAATCTCAAAGGAAGAAGGCATAAAGACAAGAAAATAAACATTGGTCAAGAGTTCCTACATCATACCTACACATACATCGTTGAGAATGACCAAAGAAACCTCTTGTACAAATGGCATTCCTAGTTAATGTTTGATTCCAAGCCAACAACCATAGAAATTGTGAAGCTTTAGACCAAATTCAATGATTATTAGGTTTCCTTTACCAAATGAATCAAAATTGCATGTATACTTCTAACTAAGAAATTTATTGTGTCATTCCCACCCCAATAAAAGATAGTTAAACTTGATTGATAAGGAAGGAAACTCAGTTGTACCTTTGACAATTACAACAACAACCCAAATTTCTCAAGTTTCTAAGGACTTCCATTGGTGAATGAAGAGAATCAAGGTGGTAATAGAATAATCACATTAAAATTGCTTGCGTTTAAAGGAATTGAACCCCTTGCTTATTAGTAAAAGCTCTCTGTGATCAAGAGTATGTTGTAAAGAGGCCATCTAATTCCAAGAATCATACTAGAAAAGGATTGAGGTACAATCCAAAATTTCTCAAAAACAACATTTCAATATGATATCATACTTGCATTAGGATGCTCTTGAAAATAAGTAACTAATAATTCTATTGAAAATCATTATAAGGTTGAGCATCCACCTAAGGAAGATACCCAATCACACCCTAATGACCAAAACTTGCAGCATTAATCCAATGAATGTCGCTCTTCTCCTCAAGTGCAATAATGATAATGAAATCAACAAAAACCAAAGAGAGCTGAAAAAGATTGTGTATAAGCTACCAAGGTTGACCAAGTAAATGATGCACCCTCAAGATGGGTCAATGACTAAAGGTTGGCGATTATAACCTTGAGGTCACTATTGTACTCATGAAAAGAGGTTGCCAATAAAAACTTTTCCATCGTCATTAGTTAGATTCTAGAGGTTTCATAAGATCATGATAGCCCCTCCTATTTAATCGTTAGACATAATTAGCATACATGCACAACCTAGTCATATAGAACATCATAGAAAAACAAACTATGAGAGCTACACATTCTTCCCTACATAAAATGATTCCAAACTTTTACGAGTTATTTGCTATTATAGTGTCAATTGTTGGAATGGATATTTAGTTTTATGGAATGGATTAAACACAGGGTAAAACAACAACATTATATATTTGTATCCACCATGTTTTGGCTAACTTCCTCCTTTCTTTTTCTTTAGAAGAATATTTCCATTAAGGCTACAATCCTACCACTATATTTTTCTTGGGAAAGGGGGTCCCAGTATACAAACACCCTCCTTTGTATGATACCTCAAACTTGAGTTAATTTAGTTATTTTCATTATGTATTCTCATTATATATAAACATTGAAATTGTGCATTAATTTAGTAATTGTAAATGCTTATTTCCATTATAATGATTTTAAAACTATTTATTAGTTGTTTTTTTCATTTTTCCCATTATTTAGGTGAAACTGCACTCAATATTCATTTATTAATGATGAATGTGATAAACATGAAAAGTAAAATGCAATGATAGTTAACACTATATAACCAATGCTACCAAATATTGTTGACATTTATTATGCTTATAGGTATGTCTATTTTGCAATAGGGCTTCTATAATTTTAATTTAATCATACAAAAATTGTTAGATGCATGGTAGCGATTTAACTTCCATTGAATATTATAGAATATTATTAGTAGTATATATAAATAAAAAATTGAAATTTATCTCCAAAGTTGTAATGTTTTTTTTCTCTTTTAATTAAATTGATTAATTAAAAAAAAATCATAAGAACAAGTGTCATGTGAAATGAGTTATGATTTTTTGGGAATGTTGTATTGCTAAGCCATGGTATTGGTGCATACTATTGTAACAAAGTCTATTTAGATATTAAGAATCCTCATGCTAAATTAGGGGTAAATTTGCATGGATAATAATCATGTTCCATGTTTTTTCAAATGTATATATATTAATTATTTTTATAATTAATAATTATATTATTAATTTAAAATAAAGTTATAATTTAGTTAGTTTTATGATTTTTTAAATTTTGAACGAAAGTGTTAAAATCAAATTTTAAAAATCAAATTATTTGTTTGATACTTATTATGGATTGATGCTTATCAACATTAACTAGCCAATAAATTTATATAGTTGTGCTAATACCTAATATTGAAAGCATTAAACCAAGGATAATTACATTCTATATGCAATGTGACAAAACACCTCTGTGAATTGAGGTTTGAGTTCTCTATTTCTTAGTCTCTTAAATAAAGAATGTATTAAAAGGGAACTTACCTTGCATGTGTAACAACAATGGGAGTTAATAATTTGTTGATGTGAGTAGTAGCATCGGAAGGTCTTATACATAGGCTTGGTGTCTTATCTAGTGGAACATTATTTGCCTCTTCTAGAGATTTATGGCTTCTTTTCTACGTTTAACTTAGGAAAAGTAAAATAATTAAAGTAAATTAATTATTCTGGACTATTGAGTTATTTTCTAAGAATAAGTAATTTAATTATTTAAGTGACTTAGAAATGATCTTAATCATTGATCTCCAAGATGGTTCTAGAAGGGAGATTGGGGTTAGGGATTTGGACTCGATGAAGCTTGTATAGGAAGCCTAGCAAGGAGGTGAAGACACACAAAGAGCACAAGTTGTGTGAGTGAGTCATCATTTAGAGAAATCGATTTTCTCTAAGTGCGAGTGGCTCAGAGGACCAGTGCACAGAGAAGGAGAATTGAAAGTGGGCTTGTTCTAATCCAGGAGGGCCGAGTAAGAGGATATTACAAGTCAAGTTGTTGGAGGGAGACTAAAATTATGTGGAGGAGTTTGAGTTGTTGGAGAATCGAGTTTTACCTAGTGTGCATTAGTGACATGTAAGGATGGTGTAGGTCGAGTTGTTGGTAGAGTATTTCGGCCAAATTCTGAAATATGATTTCATCTGAAGGCTAATTTAATTGAGGCCGAGTTACAATGGGTTGAATTCATTTTGAGGCATTCGTGTTATAGGATCTAGGGTTTTGTATTTTTCCTTGTATCTATGTGGGTTGAAAAACCTATATTTTCTAGATAATGAAATAGCATAGAATTGTTGTGGGTGATTTTATTTTGCAATGTGTGATTGATCTCTCTTTTTATTTTCACTGCATATATTTAATTCTAGAAGATAAAACTACTAGTGATTTTATTTTTTGATGATTTAGTATTATTTGGGTAAATAAATAAATTGCATGGGATAAATTAGCTTGTCGTGAGAAAATAAATCTCATTGGTATTAGAAATTTAACATGCTACTGTAACAATCTAGAAGACTCAGGAAGAGAGATGAAATCATAAGGGTTTGAAACAACAAGTTTTCCTTTTTGTAGCAGTAGAATTACTTCTTAAAATTTTGCAGTTTAGTTTTGTGGTCATGGCCCATGTGTGGAGATGGCATCATTGAGCAGTTCAAGATATGAAGAAAACTTGGATGAGGTATCAAATTTAAATTCCTAGAAGGAGAAAATATACATGATTTTGAAGATGAATGGTCTCTAGGATTTAGTGAGTAGAGATGTGTAGGTTCCTTTAAATCAAAATCTTGTAGAATAGCATAGGACCAAGGATATGAAAGTGAGCTACATAAGTTTGGATGGTGTGAGAGAGCATATAATTCCTCACATATTGGGGAAGGATAATAGAAGACAAATGTGGGTAACTCTAACTAGTATTTATCAGAGTATAAATGAGAATAGAAAAATGGTGTTGTAGTAAAAATTAAATAGCATTAAAACGAATAGATATGATACCATGACATCTTATCTCATGAGAGTCCAGTAGGCTCATGATGATCTTGTGGTTGTTGAGGAAACTATGCATGATACTGAGCTAGTTAAAGTCACTCTGAAGGGGTGCATAAAGAAGTGGTCCACTTTTGTGGATGGGATTTTTTTCTCTTCAACAAATTCTTAATTGGAGTTGGTTATGGGATGAATTCACCCAAAATGAGATATGGGAAAACTTATCAATCGGAGGAGGGCGAAAGGGTAGTGAAGTGAAATATGAGCTTTCTCTAGTTGCTCAAGCGAAAAAGGGAAAAGTGAAGGCCGAGTAGAACTAAGGTGGGGAGGGGGGGGGGTGTGATCTTCACAGAACCAGAAGGAAAAAAACATGAGAAAATTCAAGTGCTTTTCTTGTCATAAGTTTGGGCATTTTTCTAGTAAGTGTCCATAAAAAAGAGGGGCCAGGTTAATACTGCTACAATAACTATTGCACAGATGGAAGAGATGGTCAAGAAATTTGAGAAAAGCTTCACCTTAGTATCTTTCCTTTTTAGAACCCCCATGAGAGGTGTTTGGTTTGTGGATAGTAGATAATCTCGTCATATGATGGGATCTTGAGACTTTTTCACCAACATGATTAGGGGACCCATAGATGTAAATGTGCAACTTGGTGACAAGGCCAAGTATGTAGTCAAGGGAACTAGGAGTATCGAGTTTTAGATGGAATCAAGTCATAGCATGGAGGTGAACGAGGTGTTATATGTATCGAGGTTGGAGAAAAATCTCCTTTTAGTTTCGACTATGGAAGACAGAAGATTGGAGGTCAACTTTACGGGAGGTGAAGTGGTTGGTGGGACGAAAGGGACTAATTTTGGTAAGAAGCAGGTGAATGGTAGAAGGGAGAGAGATATATATATGTTAAGAGGAAAACCAGTGAAGGATCTCATTCATGAGATTGATAGCTAGAGAAATATTTGGCACAGGAAGATGGGACACCTACACTATAGAGCACTTCCTATAGTGTAAAGGATGGTTACTAGTTTTCCAGAGATCTTGGTGGAGCATAATGGAGTGTGCAAAGGGTGTGCACATGGAAAGTAGGCTAAGGTTGTGTATCCTCACAATGAAACTAAGACAAAGGGTATGTTAGACTTGCTGCAATCTGATATTTTTGGTCCTATGTCTATAATGTCAATAAGAAGGTCCTTATCCTTTATGACATTCATAGATGATTATTCTAGGAAAATTTGGATCTACTTCCTAAGGACCCAAAATGAGGTCTTTCATCAGTTTTAAGAGTTTAAGGCTCTTATGGAGAACAAGGTAAGGAAGAATATTAAACTGTTGAGATTGGATATTGGGGGCAAGTATAAATCCAATACCAAAATGGAGAGAGAGAGAGAGAGAGAGAGAGAGAGAGACCCAAAATGAGGTCTTTGATCAGTTTTAGGAGTTTAAGGCTCTTATGGAGAGAGAGAGAGAGAGACAGAGAGAGACAGAGAGAGAGAGATAGAGACAGAGACCCAAAATGAGGTCTTTGATCAGTTTTAGGAGTTTAAGGCTCTTGTGGAGAGAGAGAGAGAGAGAGAGAGAGAGAGAGAGAGAGAG
>APFE030895752.1:41991-57914 GCA_000404065.3 Pinus taeda | reverse complement strand
TGTTGCAATTCATGTGACTATTCACATAGAATTCATCAAGTGGCCATACTTGAGAGAGAGAGAGAGAGGAGAGAGAGAGAGAGAGAGAGAGAGAGAGAGATTTTGTTGCAATTCATGTGACTATTCACATAGAATTCATCAAGTGGCCATACTTGAGAGAGAGAGAGAGGTTTTTTGTTGCAATTCATGTGACTATTCACATAGTATTCATCAAGTGGACATACTAGAGAGAGAGAGAGGTTTTTTGTTGCAATTCATGTGACTATTCACATAGAATTCATCAAGTGGCCATACTTGAGAGAGAGAGAGAGAGAGAGGTTTTTTGTTGCAATTCATGTGACTATTCACATAGAATTCATCAAGTGGCCATACTAGAAAGTGAGAGAGAGAGAGAAAGAGGTTTTTTGTTGCAATTAATGTGAATATTCACATATAATCATCAAGTGGCCATACTTGAGAGAGAGAGAGAGAGAGGTTTTTTGTTGCAATTCATGTGACTATTCACATAGAATTCATCAAGTGGCCATACTAGAGAGAGAGAGAGAGAGAGGTTTTTTGTTGCAATTCATGTGACTATTCACATAGAATTCATCAAGTGGCCATACTTGAATGATGGCTGAGTTAATATTTTCATAGCACTAGTGAACTCCTAGCGGTTAGAAACATTTTTTGGCATATTATTTTGAATATATTGGTCAGTGCATGACGTTGATGATGTTATGATGAGTTTCCAATGCCAAACCTACTTTCGGTGACTACATCTTGATTGATTTATTAGTATCTTTTCCTTTGAATTATGATTCCCATTGGGATCAAGTTTCCCTTTGAGGCATGATTGAGGAAACATCATTAGGTTTAATCATATCTGTCTTTGGATTTTACATGCTCTTGATGTGCTTCCAATGCTTCCTTTGTATATACATGTAGAATTCATTGTTGTTGTTACTAATATCTATCTATTTATAAATATGGAGAAATGATTGTTATTGTTCTTGTGACTATATAATCTCCCCCTAGGATTGATATATATTTGTGGTGTTTTGGTCATTTATTTACTGCATAAGCTCTTTGTATCAGGTGTTGACCTTCTAAAAGTTCAACCAAATTTATGGCCTCTAAATGATGAAATCGGCACAACCTTTATGATCTTGCATGAGCAAGATGATAAATAGTTTGACTTCTAGAGGTCAACTCCATTTGTTCATTATGTATGTGATCACAAGAAAATCTTAGTATGATTTCAATAGTAAAAATATGTTGTTATCTATGATACTGTAGTAGCTCCCCCTTATATCATCTTCCAATTTTTCAATCATCCAACAATCCTTAGATGCTTCTCTTTGAAGTTAAACTAATAAGGAGAAGGATAGGGGACAATTCCTATCTTTTGCCTTAGATATTCAAAGGTATCCATAGCTAAAGGCTTGGTGAATATATGAGCTATTTTTTATTTAGTTGATACGTACTCAAGCTTTACAGTTTTCTCAACAACCTTCTCTTTGAGGAAATGATACTTGATAGGATTCTGTTTAGTTTTATCATGTAGCATTGGATTATTTGATATGCATATTGCACATGTATTATCACACTTGATAGAGATTGGTTCATTATATGTTACCTTCATGTCTTGAAGAGTTTACTTCATCTAAAGTACTTGTGTGCAACAAATTGTTGCTGCAATGTATTCAAATTTGGTAGTAGATAATGAGACTTAGGCTTGTTTCTTGCTCAACCAAGAAACCTATGATTCATATATGAAATTGGCCCAATTTGCATCTATGTAAGCTATCAGTGAAAATAATTTTCCTTTTGGATGCCACATTCCATAATCCATTGTTCCTTTTAAATATCTAAATATTCATTTTCTTGCTAATAGATGGCTTTGCTTTGAGGCTAGGTTGATATCTTGCTACTAACCCAATTGCTAGCATTATGTACGCTTGTTACACATCATTTTTTCACTATGACACTTGATCAATATAAACGGATTTCTCGTCATTCATGGAAATTTTTCATTGAATTCCCTTAGAGGTCAAACAACAAAAAATACCTTGAAGAAGATGAGAACTTTGGGAAAAATGGCTTGTATACTTTTTTAAGTAGGTACTTCACTCATTTACCTAGAAGTTTATGTGAATTCACTGAACTTATCCCTAAGAAAAGCATAGAACTATGCTCTGTCTACCATTGTGGACCGCACAGGTGAATCAAAGAAAGTAAAAATAAAAAATTACATTCTAGAAACATAGTTGGTCGAATATATCCCAACTGAAAGCTTCTAGGTGATGCCTATTTGAGCCATAACCCTCAGATGATGGATCTTAATCCCTTTCCTCAAGGAACCCTAATCCCTCAATTACATGATCTCACCCTCCTCTTTTGGATCTGAAACTTCTTCCTCTTGGCCTATAAAATGGCTAGAGGGCAGAGGGATTGAGGAGGTCAAAACTCAGAGAAGATAAACTTACGCTACTAGTTTGCGATTGGAAAGCTTATAGTCTAAGAAGGAGATTGGATGCACTTGGGAGGAACCTCAATACATCAAGGCAAAGGTTGTAAGGCTCTTATTTATTCTTTGATTAATACAAATGAATGAGTTTCCCCATTGAATTGTCTTATCAAAATGATGAATGGTCTATAATTCTTTAGATGTTAATTAAATCAATTTAAATTCCTAATCTCCTTTACCATTAGGTTAAGTTTGTTTGAGCTATTATGTTGCGTATGCTTTTGATCCTTCTTATGTTTATGGTTGCAGTTTTTATCAAGCATTGAAGGGTTGCATCGAGACACAACAAGGGATCTTAATCAAGCATTTCGTGAATGGGTAAGAGGATCATTTACCATCTTTTATATCCATAATTCAAATCAAATTAACTTAGGGAAATAGTCATTTCAATTGCTTGTTTGTTTCTAGTTTCTGTCTAGGATCTAGGAAGATCGCACTTGTAAGCAAGATGGATTTATCCGCTAAACAATTAGCAACTCCGCTGGGGAAATTTGTTTTTCTCTTTCTTTTCCTTAGTTTTTTTTTCCATCCCTTCTTGGTTAGCTTGACTTGAGTCTTCATAAAATAATGACTTTTCAAATATGTATGGTTGAGTGTCTGATTTTTTATTTTTTCTTGGACTTATGATCCCTTCATTGTTTTTGTTCACCCATAGAGCACATTTTTGCATTGTTTTTCCCTTAGCAACCAAGTGCATGCACACTGTGTTACATTGTTAACTCGTGCATTCCTTTGAAATTTTTGAAATTTTATTTTTTCTCTCAACCATGAGCTAAATTTTGATTTCTAGAAATTTCATTATGTTTGTTCAGACTGTTTAACATCTCTTCTAAACTTGTTTGAGTGCTTTGTTAGGTTTTCTTGATAATTATTCCCTTTTGCAAGAAAATGATTAGGGTTTTGTCTGGTTGGTTTGCTCATTGATAAAAAAGAGAGAGATTATCCTTAAGGTTATTGTTTCCCTGTAATTTCTATCAAACACACAAATTTACTTCTTAATCTTGCTTATTGGTGATCAAATTATTATTTAATTACAAATTAAGGGTTTCTCGAGATTTAATGTTTTTGTGAAGAATTGTTGTCATTTTTGAATGATTGAAGGAATTCTTTCTTTTCAAACTTGGAATTTTTCACAATTATACTCTTGATATCATTAGATCAAAGCATTCATAGGGAAAATTCATTTTTCTCCAACTCTTGATTGATTTTTTTTGTGTTTAAAAGTTTTGAGCGATAAATGATAAAGGTTATTTTTGGTTTGCTAGATCTTAAGGAAAATATGGGTCTTAGTTTATTTCTGCATGTTCATTGCATTGGAAATGAAATTGGCTATCATATAAAGGATTGGTGAATTTTTGAGTTTTGAATTTCATTGTAAAAAATCAAAGAAACTCTTTCCTTCTCTTAATTAGAACTTTATTGAATTAAAAAAAATTGCAAATGTCATGTTCGATTGCATTAGGATTTTGGGTTGTGTCATAATATCATAAGTTTCACTTTCATCACCTACTAAGTAAATAACAGCTTAATAACACGACGTTAATTAAAATTTATCTAGAATTTTATATTTTTAGGGATCTTACCACCTATAATAGCTTAAGTGTAGGGATTTGGAATAGGAAAGTGAGTAAACTTTCGAAAGCTACAGATAAATAATAGAACCTAGTGGTAGGGAGAGAAAATCCAATTATTACAGTTTTTCTTTGGGAAGCTCTTCTTGTACATGAGTTAAGAATGAGATCATGTCGAATTTGGTGAAATGATCGTACCCACTTCATTAGCTATGATAGAGTGATTTTCACGTATTAGAAACGTATAGAAAAGTACTTGGGGTTACTTGAAAGTAAACCTCCAATTTATCATGTCAAAAAGCCTTCAAGGGGATTGAGCTTGTTAATCGACCCTTGCGTGTACGTCCGATCTACAACTGTCCCCCTAGGTAAAATTGTTGTGTTTGGTAAAATTGGTGACCATAATCTTAGGACTCTACCTAAAGTGACAACATAGGGAAGGTCTTGTTGTACCTAGAAAAAACATTGTCTAGACTCACTTGGACTTTTTAGAGGGTAATATTTGCTCGAGATGCTATAAGAGAAGTTGCTTGCTCTAGACTATTTCATTAAGTAGGTTGTCAGGGTAACTGGTTCCAAATGCTCATATATATAAATCATTTCACCTTGATCTCTACGACATTGGATTTCATCACCAACTAGTAATTAAGGATCTATGTGAGAAGTCAATTTGTGTGGTTTGAACTCCTAGATTTTTAGCGTGTGTTACTTTGTTTATTGTTTTTACTCTAAAGACTTTAGGTGTAATTTAAATATTGTTTAAATCATTAATTAAATATTTATCATAGCTGAATTACCTAGACAAGTAGAATGTTAGGGAAACCCCCTAAGTACACACCGAGTTAGTTAGAAAAGATCAAAGTTGAAAAATATAAATCATCAAAATCCGAGACCACAGCAGAACCTGATACTTCTACTATTATAAAATCTAATGTAACAGGAATTGAAGTAAATCAACCAGAAACATCTACTATTCTAGGATCTAAAGTGACACAATCTAAATTTGATCAACCTCAAAAATTAGAATCACACTTAGAAGGAATTGATTTAATAATTTTTGAATTTATTCAAGCATAATCAAATACTAGAGAGGTTTCAAATTCACAATTAAATAAAGCAGATATTGAAGAACCTGAATCTAACATTTATGGGCCTGAATCACCTTCAGCTAATATAGCCCGTACTCTGAGTCCTCCAGGTTCACTGCATGTAAAACTGCTTATTACTGATAGTCTTCCTCCTAGTCTTATTAGCATCGAAGAACTTGCCTTAGACAAAGAGAAAGAATAACCTCATACACTATTTTTTACCAGTGATTAGACAAACATTTGAGAACTTCTCTTTAGATTCCTTCACCTTGACCCTTGGTATTTCACACCCTTTAAATTTTAGGTCAAGGTATTCCACGATATACTACTCCTTACTCCATTGTGCCAAGATTTGATTGGTCTCTAATGGTTTATGGAAGTATGTCATCAAGCACATATGTGTTTTCCGCCTCTCCAAAGTCAAATTTATATGGTGGCCCATTAGTTCCTCCTATATATCAATCCCTTTCTCGGACATATTCAAGAGCTTCTCCCTCAAGTGTCAATTGTGTTAAATGATCCTACACTTCAAGGTTTGAAATCTGATCAGTATATAAAAATGATTTCTAGCAATGTAGGTAATCCTTAAACAAACCCAACAGGTATTTATTACGCGCCTGGGGGGCAACCATCATATCCTCCTCTAGGAGGACAACATTTTGTTGGAACTTATCCTACAGGTGGAGGGCAACCTCCTATAGAAAATTATCCACTTTATGGTCAGGTCCCTCAAACCAGTTTAGGAAAACTTGTTGTATCTCAACTCATTGTTGGTACTTCGTTCCCTAGAATGAACACTATCTGTAATTCATCATATAACCAACAATCATTGCCAGTTTCTCCTCAAGTGCCTAATTATCAACTTGTTTAGCCTGTTGGACAACCTATTCATCCAATGCATGTTCAACGCATTCCTATTCAATTCCAACAAACTTTTCAAGGTTATCCATCGACACTCGTTTAGAAACAATTGTAGCAACTTGTATCAAGTACTCCATAAAACCTGATTCAGTTTGTTGTGCCAATATCTGTTCAAATTCCAGTTACGAGTTCACCATGAACTCCCATCCAGGGGTATCACAAGTAATTGTTCCCATTTCATCTCAAGTAATGGTACAACCAATTACTTAGACTATTCCTCAGGTACCTTCTTATCAAGTTGCTTCTACAATTCATTCTATACCCCAAATACCTATGGTGTAGTCTAGTATACCGTATGTTCCAACATTGTTTCAAGGGCAGGTTCTACAAGGTCAACCTCAAATTCATTTTTTTCAACGCCAACCTTTTCAAAATTAATTCTTTCAAGGTCAATCATACCATAATCAACCCTTTCAAGGATAGTTTATCCAAGGTCAAATAGGTCAGGGTCCTCTTTTCCAGAATCAACCATACCCTGCTCATACTTTTCAAGTACCTATTCAACCACAATCTGGTATGGCTCATCCTAGATATCCAGGAGGTATGCAAATTCCAACTACTCAGGATATTCTAGAATATCCTAGATATCCTCCTTCTGGATATTTCAGTTAACAAATGATTGTATTTACTATTTAGTATATTGTCCAACAATCCCTATGAAGTTTCCCAATGACATTCCTAAATTTGAACATAAATCAGGAGAAGAACCATCAAATCATGTTATGACTTATCATATTTGGTGTGCCTCAAACTCATTAATCGATGATTCTATTAGATTACAACTTTTTCAATAAATATTAACTGGTTCAAAAGCCAAATGGTGTGTATAACTACCGCGAGCTTTCTGTGGTACATTCAACACCCTTGCTACTTATTTTTTGACACATTTCCAATTACCCATTTGATATGATAATGGAACTGAACTAATAACGTCGTTAAAATAGTCAACATCCACCTATATCTCAAATCACATTCATGAAAGGAGACGAAGATGTTGTTTGGTTAAATTTTATATCCGAGATCAGATTTTGGTCAAATGGTTCATAAAATATCTTTTTTTTCAGTAGTTACTGAAGATGTTTCGAAAGGGGTTGTTGTAACTAAGAAGCAAGTGATTGCTCATACCCAATACTTGGATATTTTTATACTCAATCTGGAACTTTGTATGAGAATATCCCAAATTTGCCTCGCCCTGGTCAAACCAAGCCAAACCTTACAGGATCACATGTAGCTGATAGTATGATTGGTTATGTGAGCCACAAGTCTAAGAATAAAAAGAAGAACTCTAAGAAAACTCAGATTTTGTCTTTATCTAATTCAGCCAAAGAAGATCCTTCTCCTGAAATTACTTCAGAAACAAATGTCATAGAATCATCTACTGGAAAAAATAAGAAATCTGGGGGTAAGAATAAGGGAAAAGGAAAAGCTAAACAAGGCACTTCTCCTAAGGAGAAATCAAACAAGAAAGAAACATCTGATGAAAAGAAGAAACTGTAGTATCCTTGTCTAATTTGTAATGAAGATCATTACACAGAGGAGTTCCCTCATCGTGCTGAAGTTTCTAAATTCGTTCAAGGTTTGCCCACCACAGTTGTTTTGAAGTACCCTTTCCCTCCTCAAGATAGTAAAATGGTTTCTCATACCAATATTCCTCCTCCACATCGGCAGGTAGCAACGAGATCTAAATACTATGGATCAAAATGTCCTATTGAAGATGGAGATGATTCTAGTTCACTTGGTTAAACTTCCACATATACTCTTCCTACTTTTGAACCATTACGCATTGAAAAACCTAAAATTGATATGGTATTCGACTACCCCCTAAGGGTTTTCTTCGAAATTCAGCCTTTAACCCTCATGATAGGGTTGCTCATAATTACAACATTGTTGAAGATTTGGCTATGTCACCTTCAACAATGTCAGCTCTTAAAGTGTTGCAGACATGTCCAGCACAAAGAAAATTACTTTTATCAGCTATTGGAGCAATAGATCCACATGACTCTAATTTAATTATTTTTTATCTCAAAAATCATGTATCGCGACTCCCACATCAACTCGCCTTTCAGATACCAATCCATGTCAAAACTAGACAGATTTTCTGAACAGTAATTGATGGAGTTTGTACATGTATTATGTCTATTGCTTGTTGGAAAGCTTTAGGTTCTCCAACAATCAATAAGTCTCCCATGACTTTGAAAGCCTTTGATGGAAGAGGTTTTCGCCCTTTTAGAATTTTAAACGATTTACTTATAGAAATAAAAGGTAAAATAGTTGTAGTTGAAGTTAAGGTTGTTGATGCTTAGGTTGACTATAACCTTTTACTTGGCCAAAGTTCAACTTATGCCATGTCGGCAGTGGTCTCATCATTTTTTCGAATGATCATGTTTCCTCACAAAGGAAAATGTGTGAAAGTAGACCAATTGTCCTATTGCACTTCAAACCCTAATTCTATTGGTATTGTTCATTTTGTTGCAAAATTGACTACTCTGTATGATGAAGTTGGTGTTGGTCTTCTCAAACACTCATCTCTAATGGGAACTTTCACATTCCCTCCACCAAATCCTCCTCATAATGTTTCCCAAGTTAATATGATTACATCAAGTAATTTTGAATCTTCGGATCCTTGGAAAGTGCCTTTAGAGTCAGAATTAACCTTATATGGCAATGAGATGCCTCTTAGTCCTTTTGAGTTGGCTTATCAGGCAGTCCAATCTTTTTCCAACCCATCAACATCTGAAAATGATCAAATGAATACGACCATTGATGAATATTCTCATTGTCATGTCTGGAACCAATTTCAATGCCTCATCCTTTTGATAAATATTTTTTAAATGATGAAGGTATTATAGAAGTAATGACTTTGGACAAAATTCCATGGGACGAACATCATCATTGCTCATCTTTCTTACCATGTCTTGAAAAAATTGAGAATAATTCTCGTTTATGTTTTCATCATATATTATTACCGATCCTAAATGTCCAATAGTTATCCTTTCTTTTGATTCAGAGAAGAATTTAGGAAACATATCGGCAAGGGTACCAATAGACATCTCGGTGAAACCAGGAATGACTGAAAATATTCATATAGGAGCTTCTTGTTCTTTAGAAGAGATTCAGACATATAAAGCCCTACTTCAGGATTTTCGCAACATTTTTTCCTGGTCTTGCAAAGAAATGCCAGGGATCAACCCTAGTATTGTAATACATGAAATCATGACTTACCTGGATACCAAGCCTATCAGGCAAATATTATGTCTGGCGCATCCATGAAAATTTTTCGCTATAAAAGTTGAGGTTGAGAAACCATTAAAGGCAGGATTCATTTACCCCATTCCTTTAACTAATTGGGTATCAAATATTGTACATGTTAATAAAAAGCATGGAACTATTCGAGTATGGGTCGATTACAAGGACATTAATAAAGCTTGTCCCAAAGACAACTATCCAACCCCGTATATCGATCAAATCATTGATAATTGTGCTAGAAATGATATTTTGTCTTTCATGGATGGTTTTTCCGGTTACAATCAAATAAACATATTCCATGTCGATCAACATAAAGCTGCAATTATTTGTCCATGGGGAAATTTTTCCTATCGTAAACTCCCATTTGGCCTGAAAAATGTTGGTGCAACTTTTCAACGAGAAATGTTTTACGCATTTCATGATATCAAACATATTTTTTAGGCCTATTTAGATGACCTACCAGCTCATTCAATGAAAAGGAAGGATCACCAGTTGCATTTGAAGGCAATTTTCATTAGATGCAGGGACTACAATATTCATTTGAATCCACACAAATGCATTTTGTGCGTACAATCTGGTCGACTTTTAGGATTCATGGTCTTGAAAGAAGGCATTCATGTCGATCCCATTAAGGTAGAGGCAATTCTGAACTTGTCTGCTCCTTCTAGTCTTCGCCTACTCTAAAGTTTGTAAGGGAAAGCAAAATTTTTGCGTAGATTCATCCATAACTATGCTAAACTAACCTAGGGTTTTACCTGATTGTTGAAAAAATGAATTCCATTTATTTAGGATGAGCTTGATCAAAAAGATTTTGTTGCATTAAAACATGCGTTGACTAACATACCATTGTTTCATCCACCTAATTATCATCGGGATTACTTTATATACCTAGATGCGTCTAATGCCACCATTTGCATGGTGATAGTTCAAGAAGATGACTCTAGTAGTGAACATGTGATTTATTATCTTAGTAGGAATCTCACTAAAACTGAGATCAAATATGCACATGTGGAGAAACCAGCTTTGGCAGTTGTCAAGTTGTTCAAAATTTACATCACTATATCTTTTTGTGAAAACAACTGTCATTTCAGATTCCAAAAGCATAGTGATTTTACAATAATTTGATTTGGAGTTCAAAAGATATAAATCAAATAAATATTTGGTTTTTGTTGAATTTTTGTGTGAATTTCCCCATACTGATACAGAACCGGTGGCAGAATATTCTCTTGTTGATGAATCTCTCTTTTTGATCAATGCGTCTGATCCATGGTATGGAGATATCATTATATATCTTGAAACCCACACTTTTAAGCCTATGTTATCTCTAACTCATTGTTGTCAAATCTGATACCAATCCCAACAATACAATATTTTTGGTGACATTATTTACCATTGTGGTGTTGATTCTATCTTTCGACATTGTTTAACTCACCAAGAGGCTTAAAAAACATTAAATGATTGCCATTCTGGAGCATGTGGCGGTCATATATCTAGGTATGCTACTTCCCAAAAGATATTACGCACTGGTTATTTTTGACCTTACATGTTTAAATATTGCATAATTGCAGTCAAAAAATACCATAATTTCCAGGTCTACGATCGTAAGATACAAGCTCCTCCAGCTCCTCTTCACCCTATTATAGTTGTCGGTCCTTTTAGAAAATGGAGTATATATTTCGTCACCTGTAACCCTCACTTGACCAAGGGGCATGGGTATATTATCCTTACAGTTTATTACTTTATGAAATGGGATGAAGCAATGCCTACATATAAAGACGATAGTGAAACTGCAGCAATTTTCATTTTCAATCATGTGATTGCTCGTTTAGTGTCCCACATGCTATTGTTACAGACCATGGTAGCCATTTTCGTAACTTTATGATGACTGAACTATCAGCATAGCCCGACCTACACCATGATAGCTCTACTCCTTATTATCCACAAGAAATGGTCCAGTCGAAGGCGTCAATAGAGTTGTAACAAACATGATTAAACAGATAGTTGGTATTCATAAAGGAAACTGGCATACCATGCTTTTTCTAACACTGTGAGCATGTCGTACTACCGCAAAAACATCAACGAGTTTTACTCCCTTCCAACTTGTTTATGTGTTGGAGGTAGTATTGTCGATTGAATGTGAAATTCAATCTTTGAAACTAGCCATCAAATTTTTATTAGCTACCTTTGCAGAGGAAAAACATTTTTTTCGTTTAGCACATTTAGATGGAACTCACCGTGAAGTTGCATTGGCTAGCGAGGCTCATAGAAAATGATTTAAAGCTCAATTTGATAAAAATATGAATCTTCGTTCATACACAGAAGGTGACCTACTCTTAGTTTATGATCAAGCTCATGACAAGTTAGGTGCAGGAAAATTCGAGCCCATTTGGCATGGCCCTTACACTATAAAATGTGTATTAGCTAAAGGAGCCTATGAGCTGGTGGATTATGATGGTAATCCTTTAGGAAAGCCCAAAAATGGTCTTTACCTAAAAAACTATTACGCATAAAATATTTCGTTGAGATTTGTACATTATTCATACTTTTTAGGTGTGTGAGACAGATAATATTTTATAATTTCCTACTACTTCTCCTGCTTATTTTGTTTTTCCCTTGATTTGTAGATGTCGACTTTCCATAAAACTTACATTGGTTTTGCTAATGGTGCTAGTCATAGTACTTGGAATTTGTCTTACACAACCTGGGATATTTATTCACCCAGTGATGAGTTAGTCTCTATTCATGGAATATGCCTCGGTCAAACAATAATAATTAGCATAATATAGTGCAGTTATTGAACTATTATCTGATTCCATTTCATTTGGTATTCAACGTTTGATTGTTAGGTTAGATTTGCAACTCGTAAAATTACATTTAAACAGTGTCTATGCGGTAATAAGTTCATCAATGTTAAGAATGTTTTTACGGGTTCATATTTTAGAAAGGCAGTTTGATTACATTGAATATCAACACATTCCAAGAAATTTAAAGACATTAATCAATGCACTAGCTAATCATGTGTTAAATAGACATTTGTTATATTTATAAGTAAAACAATATTCATCCACATATTGATCAAAGATAAACTAGAATCAAAGTAGTAGTTTTCATTCATATAATTTTTTTATAAAAGTGTGTCATAAAAAATTATGTCATCTGAGGACATAAGGCCCCGTAGCCTTTATTATTTGAATATGTCAAAAAAATCAAAATGTGACCCAAAAACTAAACAACTAAGCATGATGATGCTCATGATAGTAAACTATGGCACAGGAAACTCGGTGCGGCAATCTCCTAAGTGGTCCTGGAACTCCAACCACGTTTTGTTGGTACTGAAGAGATATATCATATGTCCCAGTCTTTAGGATGTCTAAAGTAAACCTCTCTAGATTGTGTTCTAGCTCTATTAATGCCTCTTTTTTATTTGGCTTAGCTACTGCAATTGTTATAGGCTACTCACCTTGTCTGTCAAAGCGTATTAGCCCTGCTGGTTGGTTTAGGCCTACATCTACATATGCATTTCAGATAATTAGCCTTTAAATGCAAAAAACACATAAAAATTTAAAATATTTAAAAACATATCAAAATGAGAAATTCTTACCTAGGTCGTGGCATTGCACTCCTGCTGGAAGTGGGATATCAGTGTCACCTCTATAATCCATCCCTGCATATGGGAGTCCTCAATCGAAATGATCTGTTGACCCAACCAGTCAAAAAACTTGGGGGTATATCTTACCATCGATCCATCGCCACCATGGCATGCCATAACTGAAACCCATCTCATCATACATGGATCTTGGGGACCTCCCTCATCCGCTAAAATTTTGTGGTCGAATGAGTGGAATCCTCTCTAAGGAAAAAGAAACCAAAATGGCACCATAACCGAAGTGCTTTAGTTTTCCATTTTTACATCTTGTTAGTCATCCTTTCATGTTCATAACCATTGCCTCACACTAGTTAAATACCGTGGATTCCCAGCATTCCACAGTAGTTTGCATTTGCACCTGTGTGGCCAAATGAAGAGTTGCACTGCCGCACAGTTTTCTGACAATAAAATATATGGTCCTCAAGGGTATAATCCTAATGGTTTTAATGTCAATCTTTCCATCCTTAAGTTGTGCGCTCCCACAAAACTGCCGTAGGTACCCATCAGTAGTGTCTCCTCCTATTCTCTACCCAAATAAAGAAATATTGGCTCCTCTATGAGAAAGCCCAGTAAAAAGGTAGATTTCATTGACATCGATGGTAACACGTTGATCTTTGATCACAAAGCATTGTTATTAGACATTCCAGGTCCTTACCAACCATGTCATTAGATGTACCTGAACTTTCATCCTAGGAATGATCCAATCTTTCAAAATGCCATAAGTTATCAAAGCCTACAAAGTGGCTAGATCTGCTAAAGCTACTAAATCATCGGCTTCATGTTCTCTCTCCCTCCATTCCATTTTGGAATAATCGATAGACCTGCAATAGATATTAAAAAGATTTAGAAAAGTATTGAAGCCAATCACACATTTTTAGGGATTTATTTTCTTTGTTTTTAAAACTCTTGGCGCCTCCGCTGCTAATATTTTACAAACAAGGTGTAGCTACATGGATTTCTAGGAATATTTCCACACAAGGCACACTTTTCTAAGTGTAAAAAATTATCGATCTACGGTAACCTGGTGGAGACGCCCATGCAGGGCCGAGGGCGCATTTTTTGGCAAAATCTCTCCCCAAAAAATAAATTGCAAGCATAAAATGAAAATCTGAACAGATGAAAAGATAGATCATGAGGAGATACCTTACCTGGAGGAAATAGTTCAGGATTTCATCCACCAGTTGGCTCTGAATCAATCCCGAAAGTTCACTGGTAAAAAGCCTTTTTCTCTGCCCTCAAATGGTAAAAATTGAATTACTTTTTCAAATTTTATAAGTTCTTGAGTGATTAAAATATTATTTTTTATGATAGAGACCTTTAAAAGTGAAAATGATATGTTTTTACCCTAATACTGAGAATTTATGATGGTTTATTGAGTTTAAATGTGTAGCATAGGTTATAGTGTAAAAACAAATCATTTTGACTATCAACAAACATTCATCACTTTTCATGCTCGTAAAAATTATGAAAAAGTGAAACCCTAGAGTCCTCTTTCGAGCCCTTTTTAGACTCTTGAAATATGAAAAAATTGTCGAGTATTTGATTGTTTGAACTCATAAAAGTAAATGAATAACTGTCCACTCACTATAAGTTAACCCCTTTTAAGACTGAGCTAGCATTGTTTACGAAAATGGTATATGTCGATCAAACATGGTTAATAGAGTTCTCTCTTGTATTATTTTATCCTTCTTTGGACCTGAGAGACTAAACATATGAAAAATAACATGATGGAGTTTACTTATGTTTTTCTTCTGACTCCATAAAAGTAAAAAATGTCAAGCATTACTTTCTCTGGGTTCATTAAAATTTTACAGTAAGAGAACTGAATGAGTTTCCTTTATGTGTCTTTTTCAAACTCTTAAAAGAAAATTACATCGAGTTACACCTTTACTGTACTCATAAAAATTAAACAGTATAAGACTCGTTAATCATAACGAGACCAAACCATTCCTTCTTATGGTTCATTAAAAATACTTTGATAGACTCATCTGAAGGATGAGCTTACAGGACAAGCATATTTTATCCTCCTCAAGATTGTAAAAAATAAAGAGGTACTTGGCAGCAATTCTAGGGGGGATTGGGAAAAGGTGTTCATTTTTAATTTATCATAAAGGCAATATGTCATTCTTGAACACGAAACTCCATCACACTGGTGTACGGTTGGGAAATCCATTTGTCTTAAAGTTAATGAAACCCCATTGAAATTCTTCAACTGGTTTAAGTATTATCATTTAGTCAAATGCTGCCAAGTCAATTGTTATGTTGTTATGTGTTCAAGAGAATTTCAACCTCATTTCATCTTCCTTTGCAAATTTTAGCCTTCAATCGCGTCAGCCATCCCTAAGTCAGTCCTTGCAAATTATTTTTCAAAACTTGAAACTATATTTCCTATCGTAGACTTTCCTATGACGGGTCACTTCCTATCAACTTTATATCATTATCTATGAAGTTGATCTAGAAACCTTCAATTCCTTGAAAATTGCATGCCTTAATGGCATATTTCTTGCCTTGGACGACAGGTTCTCATCATTGGCCTTTGATCGAACGATTCTATGTGTTCGAGTTTAGAACACTTATTCACACTTTATAGATTGTACTAGAAGTATTGTGAGAGCCATTGTCATTATTGGTGGTTTCTCTCATGATTGTTAATGGTTCATATCATTCACCGATAATCAACTGTTTTATACTGTGTTAGACTTTGAGACATTCACTCACATGGCTAGATTTGTATTGTGGATTGAGAAGATGAAGGACCTTGGATCTAGTTTCATCAATCCAGGTTGCAAGGAGTTTTATATTCTTTATTATGTATATAAAATCATAAATGGATGGTTATGTCCATAATGTGTCTACTATCGATATGATTCTATAGTTTTTTTCATACTTATTTATTGATTTATATTTACTCTGAGTTTGGGAATGCCTACCTTGGTGATCAT
>APFE030895752.1:4463-16523 GCA_000404065.3 Pinus taeda | reverse complement strand
GCCATGGTCCAAAACATAGGTTCAAGTTCCAAGATCTAACTGCCATGGACCAAAAGAGTGATCACCAACATATACGCGCTTTTACTGAATCCAACCTGCGTGTACACGCGGATTCTCCTTAATGAACCTGCGTATATCTCTTTCTTGTCCTGCTGTACTGAGATCTGTCCTCTGATTAAGTTGCCATCACCTGTACCAACCTCTGAGTGAGTTGCCATCAAGGACAACACTTGAAACATAATGCCAACAAGATTTTGATGGGATCTCCTGCCCCCCTCGTCTTTCTTTTCATCCGCCATGGGAGGCCGTCGGGATTTGCAAGGTTGGTCTTGCAAAGGTTCGACTAGTTTAAGCCCTAACTCCTTATATCCTGACCTCGTTGGGGACATGCAAAGAAAAACAGAGAAAGAGCAGACCGCTCTGATACCACTGATCTGGATTTAAACATAAATGCAACAAATTACAGAAATAACCATAAATACAAAGATGCAGCAGAAATCATACTTCATTTCATTAATGTAAAATACTGAAATATGCTTACAAACAGAAACGGAAATAAACCAGCTAGGGCGATGGTAGCTTATCTCTAAGAAGAGATGTGGCGACTACATGCCTTTGAACTGCATTACAATGAGGCTCGAAGGCCTATTTATTGTTACAAAGGGAAACCCTAAACATCCAAAAACCTAACCCTAGGAGATGAAACACCAAATCGTGGGCCCCATTTTGGGTAAATTGGTACATCAACTTCCCGGCATCGTAACTTTGGCATACGATCTCCGTTTGACGTGCACAATACCTCGTTAGAAATATCTATCCGAGCACTACAACTTTGGGAAGCTCCCAGTTTTCCCAAAAAACGTCGTTTATGGCCTCAAAACGGCTCCAGAAGTTCAAGACCTGAAAAACTGCTAAAAATAGTAAATTGTGCTACAATTAAGGAAACTGAAAAACTGAAAGAAACAATTGTGGGGGTCCAAGTGAGATAGGTGGGCGGCCACCAACATCCACCTAGATCACCCAAAATTACCCACATGCCTGTCATAGGAGAAGTCAGCCCCATTTGATGATGAACTAATGCTTGAAAATGCACTTTGGAGAAGGAATTTTAAGTGTTTTGACTTGGAGATGACTTGGCTTGCCCAAGAGAGTGTAATCGACCTCTTTGCTTGCCTTGGAGAACGTGACATGAATCATGATGCCTCATGGAGCACAAAATCATTGTGAATTGTGAAATTACCATCAAGTATGATGGCCATGGCCAAAGAGGTGCACATACATAAGAGAGATGATGCATTTGAGGAATAAAAGATAGGTGCACTAAGACAATGATGAGATGGTTGTTTCCACTCTTATATGGTGCAATCACCTTAACAAGGCTAATTCAACAAGTGTTTCTGTAATTCATATGTCCTAATAGATCCACCTCCATCACGCCCAAATATCAACCCAAGACATAGGTTTGTCCATCAAGGCAGGGAGTTACCACCTGCCACCAGGTAGTTAGCAAGCCATAAAACCAAGCACTATGAAGATGTGATTAAGAGGACTAGTCATGACCGTACACCCAGGGGAACTAAGTTACACTTTTACACTTCATCCCACACAGCCTACAAGGCCATAAGAATGCACAAATTTGAGATTAAAAATAATGTGGTCCTTTGACAAAAATTTTGGGCTACCCCTGCTGAAAGAGGGGTAATAGTGCCAAAATGGAAAAACTTGAAAGAGACAGATAGTGAGTGAAAGAGAAAGCATAATCATCATAGAATGACAAGTGATCACAGAAACTAAAGGAAGAACCTATGGGGAAGTTGAATTATCAAAGAGTCAATATTTGTTTAACCAACTGAGAAACAAAGAAAAGACAATGGAGAGGGTCAAAGGGACGGGGAGTCAAATTGAGGAGTCTAAAGGTGAAAAGATGGAGGCAGTATAATTGAGGAAGAGTCTGGTTGGACAAAGAAACCCTTAAAGTTTGTAACTTTGTTGTATTAATAATTTAATACTAGTTTTATTGGAGTTCTTTTTTGAAAAATTGAATGGTTAGTTGTATGTAGAGTTTCCATTGTCTAATGTTGAGTGTAGGCTTCTGATTGGAGCAAAAAGGCCAATCCATATAGTCCATTGCCTCAGTTGCTTGGGAATTTATGGATTTCCAAAGCGTGGGTTTCTTAGTTATTTCAATATGTAATTATTTTTCAGAAGTACAAGAAACATTTCATAGATGAATGTAACCACCTAGACCATTCTGGACAGAAAGTAATGCAGCTCCATGCTTTATGGAAATTACAACTTAAAAAAGGTAAAAAAAAAATGAAACTTGAAATGTTTAAATGCAGTACAGGTTTACAAAAAAATGAATTATTCCTCAATTTGCATAGATAACTAAAGTAATGTTGGTGTTCTGATCAGCACCAAAATCAACTTTTTCCCATTCATTGTCCCCATTTACAGAACAAAAAATACATGAAAACAAGCCTTACAATGCACATCATGTTTTTGATCCACAATAAAATTGAAAAATAAATCTTGAAACATAAATTTGTTTTAAACACAGGTTTTCGTCCTTCTTCCATACAAATATGCATGAATAGAATATCACCACAAAGGTCCCAATTTATGTAGTTCACATATAGAAAGCAAGTAGTCCAACATGAGGCTCAATTACAGCAACAAAAAATGAAGGAGCTGATACCTCATAGTACAGGTGCTTCGTTCTCTCACTGATTAACCGGCTCTCATCTCTTAGAGCAAGACTGATTGCAGGATGCAACCACTGAGCATTCTTTAACCATGAATCAATGGTTGGGTCACCTGCTTTGACATGGCACCACCAAGTTGGCTCTACTCGTCTCTGCCAGTATGGAGCTGCAACATCTGCAACAACGAAAGAATCATCTTCACCACTGTAACCCACTGATTGAGAAGCCCTCTTTGCATCAACTTGCACCATTTGGACAAGTTCCTTAAGTCTGGTCCATCCAATTGGAACCCAATAACATTCTTGGACTTTTTCTACACCCTCGGATTTTCTTGCAATTTGACTTTCTCTGGTGTCTGCTATGCTCTCTTGGAAGGCTGATTCTTTAGGGTGTAATAACTCTGGTATCTGATCATGTTTATCTTTTGAAACAATAGCAGCCTTCTCTTGTTGCAAATAACCCTCACTTGCATTGACTTCAGGCAGGTTATTTAGATGAAAAATTTGTTCAACCTTGGTTATATCTTGACTGTGTTTTCCTTTTGTAAATGGATCTCTTTTACTAGATTTAACCCTACGATTCCTCTTACGTCCAGAAACAAACTCAAATGCACAGATAAGCCCATCTGTCCAAAGCTCAGTGCCTGTTACCACACTCTTATTGAATGATTCTTTACCATGGTCTGCAGAGGCTCTTGTAGAGCTCAAAGAAGCCTCCTCGTTCCTCAGATTATTCATGATATACTTTTATATATATGAAATACGACTAAATGTATTCATCCCTTGAAAGATCTGATGAAAAGCTCATATGTGCAGGTGGAATGACTGATCTGCAAATACACAGCATTCAGTATTTTTCATAATAATATGGACATTTAACATGACATCTTTAGATTTGTACAATGCATCTGTTCATATAGAAAACTTGAGATGCAATTTTCATCATGAGAAAACCCAGACTTGAAGAAAGAAACTACTAGTCATGAAAATAAAAGAGAACATGCAGTGAGCAAAATACAACATCACTTGATGTCAGAATTTTTTATTATTATTTATAAGTCATCCAAGAGAATATGAAAAACAACTACAGATAACTGTATGACCTGGAAATATGGTATATATGGTAAATTATAGTAGAAATATGAGAAGAAAGTTGAAGCAGTACCCTCTTTTATGAGGAATGGCAACCTCCTCATTGCTAGCCATACAATTTCCCCAAAAAATATGAAAGGTGGCAAAGAAAGCTTATGTCACAGCTCAAAATGTATATTTCTCACTGTTGTCGCACAGATTGTCACGACAACACTCAGACCGGGGGCTGTCACCCTGATCCCTGATCTCTCCGTTTAAGCCTTCTCCCGATGCTAAGGGTGGTAGACCCTATAGGATAAAGGAAGGCCAACTGTGGAGCAGTTGGGTTGGGAGACACAGCAAGGCAATTTAGTACCTGATTGATTTAGAAATTAATGTACCGGTGCCTTATGGAGTTAATGATTAAATGATTATTTATTAAATATTGCAGAAATATGAACGTTGTAAAACAATCATTTATCATCAAATAACCCAAGCAAAGATTAATTTTACCGGATGCAAGATATTCAATAAAATCACAGCGCTTTAATGATAATCTAGTGATTAAATTTCAAGAAAAAATCAAATGCTTTAAATGATCATAAAATTTAAATGTTGACCAGTTACCACTTTCATATAGTTAACTTTAAATAAACATTTAAGTGCATTTAACCATATATAAGTAGAGCATAGATACCACAAAAGTCACCAAAAATGAATTTTCAGTATTTAATTAAGCTTTTCAATTTTTATTTTTTTTATATAAATAAAACAAAATTAAACTAAACTAAACTAAATGAAACTCAAAATTATTAAAATTAAATCCTAAAATCAAATAGATACAAAAAATCAAAACAAAATATGAACCCATTAAAATCTAAAACTTTTTAATGATTTTTTTTATTTTTTATGATCTTTTTATTTTTAATTTAAAATAGAACAAAACTTAAAATCTAATCTAAAACTAACACCTAATCTATATACATAAAATGAAACAATATAAAATCTAAATTCTAAATAAAACTTAAATCTAAGACCTAAAAAAAAACCTTTTATGCTCCTTTTATGTTTTTTAATTTAAGAAAAAAAAATTAAAATTAAAAACTAAACTAAAGCCAAAATCTAAAATAGTATATGCTAACTTAACCAACACAAAATTATGAGCTCTATCCTACAACTAAACCAATGAAAATAAACATAAAAGCAAGCAACCCTAACCCGCATAATGAAAAGATTCACCAACCCTTACCCACGCATACAAAAAAGGAACCCACATTTGTCTTGTTTGCAGTTTGCAGGTGCTGGAGCAGCGGAGAGAAAACCTCGACGGCCAAGGGGTGAACGACTATGGAAAATGCTACGGCTGGAGCAGCGATGAGAAGAGATGGGTACGCAGCTTGTAGGATGGGCCGACGGACAGATGAAGAAACGGTGAGGAAATGGGAAGGTTGTGTGGTATTCTGGTGAATGCGGGGCAATAAATAAACCAAAAAAAATTTGCAATGTGCAGTTCGACGCGGAGGTTTTGAGGGACGTGTGAACTACATGGAGCAGTTGATAAACTGATACACTAAGGCTCACAGCATGAGGGTTTTCGGCATCAGAAAGGTGGAGGTTGCGATGAGAAGTGGAAAATTGAAGCTGCTAGAATGATGTTGCATGGAGAGTGGCAGAGGTTTTATTTTGCAGGTTTCGGCAACGAATGACAGCCATGGACAATAAGAAAAGAGCAGAGGATATGGATTGCGGATATGGTTCTGGACAATGCATGGAAATGGGTGCAGGTAATGCGATTCTGGAAGGTTTGAACAGTGCACACCTGAAACAAATTTTGAAATCCTTCTGCAAAAAAGAAACCCTCCAGGCAGCAGCAGAAAAACCTTGAAATTTCCTCAGAAATTGTAAAAAATTTTAAATCAATCCGCTTCAGATTGCTAGATGGAAAACCCTACAAATTTTTTAAGATCTGTACTTGCAACCTGCAAAAACCGAACACCCACAAATAAAATGTGCAAGGAAGAAACCTAAAACCCTAACAAAAACTAACTAAATAATTACAGTGATTACAAATTAAAAGCTCTAAATAGCCAGATTTATCGCTATGCCACAGAAATATTTTTAGAATTTAAATTTAATGTGAGATGCTTCAGAAAACCCTTCACGCTTTCATAAACAAAAATTCAAATTATAAGCCCGAGATCAAAAACTGGCTGGGCTCTTTTAGAAAACGCAATCCGCGGGTTGGCTGGTTCAGCTGAAAACTTCCGCTAACACCCAGTGAACTCAAAATTAAGGATATATTGCACATCTTAAGTCAACCATTAACATAGAGGGAGAAAACAACAGTGAAATTCAGATAAAATGGAGATACCTGCCATTATATTTCAGAAATTAAACTATCATTCAAACTCCAGAGATCAGACAAGATACCTGTGCCTAAATCAATCTTCATCAAGCTATTATTAATGGCTATTATCGATGGCTGAAAATAAAACTATGCAGAAAAATAAAACATCTTACAGCATTTCCAGAAGAGTAACACCAGCAAGATTTTCAACCCCAAAGTCTTTCTTTATTGCACAAAAAATGACTACAAGAGAGCTTTTTTAGCATCATACTCTAAAATATTGTATGGTCTCAAATGACCCCTGACACCCTATTTAAAGGAAAATTTCCCAACGGCTAGTTCGAGTGATCCACGTCAAAATGATCTCGACTGTCGATGAGGATCAAAATCTCTTTTAATCTCATCTGTTGAATTTTTAAATCCATTTTAATATATTAAAAATTAAAATTCTGCATTTATTTGCTCAAAACTTTTAACTTTTTATTATTTTTTTATTTTGTTTTATTTTTCAAAATTTTATTTATTTTTCAAATTTTATTTTCTTTTTATTTTTTTATTTTTTATTTTTGGATCCTCAAAACTTAGCCTTTGGAAAAATCACATAGGACTTAGGACTTGTGAGGGGATAAAACATTTTCTAACCCTCAAGACACTTTACATCATGACTTTTACACTTTTACATCTCAAGGGGGAAAACCCATTTGACATAGACCCTCATAGACTACTCAGTTCTGCGACACAAATATAATCTAGCAGATCAAGAAATTTGTAATAACCCAACCAAATAGTTAGAATTATTTCCAAATTACTTTTACATAGACTTGAAGCACACTAGGATTCCCCTAAGATTCTAATGACAAAATTCATTCCGACTTTGGGGTTAGGCTTGAAGGAAAATTCTGCCGATCATGGATCGGTGAAACAAAAAACCTTCCGGAACGTAGATTGTCACTAGAAAATTAGGTTTGCCTAGGCAATTTACATACATGACTCAGATCTGCTAAGATTATTTACAATTTACACATGCAGACTGAGTTTACAACATAACACGATCGCGCTGATGATGACAGTCGAATGGCATGGACGCGTCAGTCAAGTGCTTATCCCTTTTGTCGAAAAAGGGGGTGTACTGCTATGGATAGTTGACACGTAGTGGTCAACATCTGGCTCTACTTGGGGACACGTTGCTACACTATAGGAATGTGAGAATCCAGAATCTGCATCCACGCAACACAACAAAATATAAGTAGCGTACATCCAAAAATCAGCATATAACATTAAACACAGGAAAGATATAAGCTTTTCATTTATTAAATATCTAGTAACATGAAAAGTAAATCTAATCCTAAAACATAAATGAAAATGCTAAAAAAACGAGTAGGGTTAGAAATATAAAGGACGCTCCATGGCATCAGATGTGTTCAATATAGTGTATACTGAGCATTTGCCTACTTTCAAGCAAATCTGTCAACAGCTTCTCGGATGTGCCATGTCCAATTCTGCATACAGTAGGACTTTTTCCTATCCGAAAATCAAGTTGCTCGCGGCCATCTGATGCATCAAATATTTTTCTCGTTCTCTTTCTTTTTCGTCTTTTCTTTGTGGCAGGCTGTATCACTGATGATGTGGAACATTCTGCTTCAAAGCTCTTAGATGAAGTATGTAAGATATGCGTGACATGTCTTTCTTCATCTTGCATCTGCTCTTTTATCGTTTTTAATTTTATCTGGATCACCTTCAATTAACCACCTTTCAATCGAACTAATGACCTCCTCATAATAAGATGGAGCTTGTTGCAGCAAATAAGGAGGCTCCTAATCTATTGATGTTCCCTGGTTTCTTTCATCCTCTAACCATTGTTGAAATTTCTAAACCTGTATTTTAATGGCATCTATCTGACTAGAGTGTTCAACCTTCATAGCACTGATTTCCCTCACATGGTCTTCTTCCATATCTTTTATTACTTGTTCTTTTCCTTTATGGTCATCAAGCAATGCTGCATAGAGTTTATCTCTTTCTTATGATATGCTTGCATGGTAGCCCACTGATTATTATGATCGAATGTCATGATAGTCATTTCTTTATCCATAGTTAATAACTTGTTTTGCATAGAATTAATTTCCCTATCATGATTAGCTTTCATGGTCGTCATATTTTCCTCTAAGCCTGATAACTTGCGTTGCACAAAACTAATTTCTGTGTCATGATTAGTTTTCATGGCCTCAATTTCCTTAGCATGCTGACTTTGTATGTCAGTTACGTGATCAGAGTGTTTAATTTTCATGATTTCGATCTCCTTATCACGTTTTTCCAGGTGAGTACAGAAAGTTCTCATATCATTGGTGTAATTAGTTACAAATTTTTCTTGATTGATCCCCATACTTTTTACCAGCCGCATTAGTTCTTCTATAACTTGCTTCTGATTTTCCCTTTCATTGTCAACACTAATTTTATAATTTTTCCCTGCTTTTCCACTATCATGGATTTGATCTGCCATGATACAGGTGGATGTCACATTTTGATATGAAGAATTGTCTTGAAATCTTTCATTGACAGCTAGACCTTTTATAAGATTACTTTCATTCTGTTGCACAATTTTAGGGCCACAAGGCGAGCTATCTGGATAACCATATCTATCTTGAAAAGCATTGAAAATGTCTTGTAAAGAAGTGAAAGAGTCTTCAGAACAATTATTAAACCAATTCAAAGCATCACCCTCTAAAGAAAGGACAAGTAGACGCAATTTGAAATCTTCATGATTATATTGAGGAACTCTACAATACATGAACGTTATACGATAAAAAATCCATAAATGTCTTCTAACAGTGACTGAACCACCACCCGAGAACAAAGGTAATTTAGAAATGGCCACTTCCGGTAAATCATGGAGATCATCAGTAAAATGACATGGTTTAAAAAAATAATCCATGATGAATAATGAGGGACCGATTGGATGATAGAAAGAGATCTCTGCTCAAGAAAATTAAGAGATGAAAGAATTGAAGTCGCCACTTGAACAATGAATCTAATTCTAGGATCTAAAAAGCAACAAACAAACTGATATGAAGGAGGCTTCTTGTCTGGGTAAAATAAATGAAAAGAAATGGAGCTGCCACCCAAACAAGAAACGAACTGAAGAGTAGGTGCTGATATGACGAAAAATAAGGCGATGAAAAGATCCAAATGGTGCCAAAACATTTTGACTTTGCCAGCTCAAATGAGAGATGAGAAAGATTAAAGAATGATGAGAATTGAGAAGATGAATGTCGTTGAAACGCCAGGGACAAAAAAACTCTATCCCTGGCAACGGCGCCAAAAAATGTTGTCGCACGGATTGTCACGACAACGCTCAGACTAGGGGCTGTCACCCTGATCCCCGATCTCTCTGTTTAAGCCGTCTCCCGAGGTTAAGGGGGGTAGACCCTATAGGATAAAGGAAGACCAACTGTGGAGTAGCTGGGTTGGAAGACACAGCAAGGCAATTTAGTACCTGATTGATTTAGAAATTAATGTACCAGTGCTTTATGGAGTTAATGATTAAATGATTATTTATTAAAAATTGCAGAAATATGAACCTTGTAAAACAATCATTTATCATCAAATAACCCAAGCAAAGATTAATTTTACCAGACGCAAGATATTCAATAGACTCACAACGCTTTAATGATGATCCAGCAATTAAATTTCAAGAAAAAATCAAATGCTTTAAATGATCATAAAATTTAAATGCTGACCAGTTACCACTTTCATATAGCTAACTTTACATAAACAGTTAAGTGCATTTAACCATATAGAAGTGGAACATAGATACCACAAAAGTCACCAAAAATGAATTTTCAGTTTTTAATTAAGCTTTTCAATTTTTTTTAATATATTTTATATAAATAAAATAAATTAAACTAAACTAAACTAAATGAAACTCAAAATTATTAAAATTAAATCCTAAAATCAAATAGATACAAAAAATCAAAACAAAATATGAACCCATTAAAATCTAAAACTTTTTAATGATTTTTTTTATTTTTTATGATCTTTTTATTTTTAATTTAAAATAGAACAAAACTTAAAATCTAATCTAAAACTAACACCTAATCTATATACATAAAATGAAACAATATAAAATCTAAATTCTGAATAAAACTTAAATCTAAGACCTGAAAAAAAAAGAAACCTTTTATGCCCTTTTAATATTTTTTAATTTTTGAATAAATAAAATAAAAATAAAAATAAAAAAATCTAAAATCTAAACTGAAGCCAAAATCTAAAACAGTATATGCTAACTTAACCAGCACAAAATTATGAGCTCTATCCTACAACTAAACCAACGAAAATAGATATAAAAGCAAGCAACCCTAGCCCGCATAATGAAAAGATTCACTAACCCTTACACACGCATACAAAAAAGGAACCCACGTTTGTTTTGTTTGCAATTTGCAGGTGCTGGAGCAGTGGAGAGAAAACCTCGACGGCCAAGGGGTGAACGACAATGGAAAATGCTGCGGCTGGAGCAGCGATGGGAAGAGCTAGGTAGGCAACGTGTAGGATGGGCCGACGGAAAGCTGAAGAAACGGTGAGGAAATGGGAAGGATGTGTGGTATTCTGGTGAATGCAGGGCAATAATAAAAAAATAAAAAAAAATAAATATATTACAGTGTGCAGGTCGACGTGGGGGTTTTGAGGGACGTGTGAGCTAGATGGAGCAGCTAATACATTGATACGCTGAGGCTGACAGCATGAGGGTTTTTGGCAGCGGAAAGGAGGTTGCGGTGCGAAGTGGAAAACTAAAGCTGCCAGAATGATGCTGCGTGGAGAATGGCAGAGGTTTTTTTTTGCAAGTTTCGGCAGCGGATGACTGCGATGGACAATAAGAAAAGAGCAGCGGATATGGATTGCGGATATGGTTCTGGACAATGCGTGGAAATAGGTGAAGGTAATGCGATTCTGGAAGGTTTGAACAGTGCTAGAAGATTTGAACAGTGCACACCTGAAACAAATTTGAAATCCTTCTGCAAAAAAGAGACCCTCCAGGCAACAGCAGAAAACCTTTGAAATTTCCTCAGAAATTGTAAAATATTTTAAATCAATCCGCTTCAGATTGCCTGATAGAAAACCCTGCAAAATTTTTAAGATCTGTACTTGCAACCTGCAAAAACCGAACACCCAGAAATAAAATGTGCAATGGAAAAACCTAAAACCCTAACAAAAACTAGCTAAATAATTACAGTGATTACAAATTAAAAGCTCTAAATAGCCAGATTTATCGCTATGCCATAGAAATATTTTCAGAATTTAAATTTAATGTGAGATGCTTCAGAAAACCCTTCACACATTCATAAAAAAAAAATTCAAATGATAAGCTCAAGATCAAAAACTGGTTGGGCTCTTTCAGAAAACGCAATCCGGGAGTTGGCTGGTTCAGCCGAGAACTTCCCCTAACACCTGGTAAACTCAAAATTAAGGATATCCTACACAGCTTAAATCAACCATTAACATAGAGGGAGAAAAAAACAGTGAAATTCAGATCAAATGGAGATACCTGCCATTATATTTCAGAAATTAAACTATTATTCAAACTCCAAAGATCAGACAAGATACCTGTGCCTAGATCAATCTTCATCAAGCTATTATCAATGGCTGAAAATAAAATTATGCAGAAAAATAAAACATCTTACAGCATTTCCAGAAGAGTAACACCAACAAGATTTTCAACCCCAAAGTTTTTCTTTATTGCACAAAAAATGACTACAAGAGAGCTTTTTTAGCACCTGACTCTAAGATCGTATGGTCTCAAATGACCCTTGACACCTTATTTAAAAGAAAATTTTCCAACAGCTAGTTCGAGTGATCCATGTCAAAATAATCTCGACTGTCGATGAGGATCAAAATCTCTTTTAATCTCATCCGTCGAATTTTTAAATGCATTTTAATATATTAAAAA
>APFE030895743.1:6077-20581 GCA_000404065.3 Pinus taeda | reverse complement strand
AGGAGCAAGTGGTGGCCGAAGGTAACTCTATTCGCTTGGTTAGTAGGAAAAGGAAGCATCTTAACATGGGATCAAATATAGAAGCGGGGGTTCCAAGGACCACCTAGATGTAGCCTATGCAAACAAGACAATGAAACGCAGGAACACCTTGTGAACTCATGTCCCTTTGCCCAGCAACAATGGGAAGCAGTTAGGAACCTCTTTGGAAAGTCAAACAGGGATCCCCTTGATATTAAACAAACCATTTTCCAATGGGGGAAAGGCCAATTCTCAAGCCCGATGGTGAGGAGAGCCGAGAGTCTAGCAATGGGATTTAATATATGGCTTATATGAAAAGAGAGAAATCAAAGAATCTTTCAGGATAAAGACAATCCTCCATAGATGATTTGGAAAAGAACGCAAAAACTAATAAGGGAAATTATTCTAGCGGAGACTTGGGAGGAAGAAGACTGTAAAACGATCCCAGATGAAGGACAAATCTTAGCCAACCTAAATCTGGATTATAACATGGTGTATCCCCAAAAGAAAAAAAACCAGAGAATTCAAAACCAGAGCCCAGCAAATTTCAGATACCCCCGCGAAAACTTCATAAAATTAAATTTTGATGGGGCTTCTAAAGGAAACCCAGGGCCAACAGGATTCGAAGGTATCTTCAGAGATAATGAAAGACGCACTAGATGGGTTTATGCTGACCGGAGGGGCATAATGACTAATAATGAAGCTGAACTGATGGCAGCCTACCAAGGCATCAAAATAGCAGTAAGAAATGGATATACAAATTTGGAAATCGAAGGAGACTCGCAGATAGTAGTAGAAATGCTAAGGAATATAAATAATGGGAAGGACTGGAAACAGGTAGCAAAGAGCTGGAGGATGGCAGGGTTAATTCAGGACCTAGTAGATATAATGAAACACATTGACTATAAAATTATTAATCACGTTAGGAGGGACAGAAACAAAGCGGCAGACTTCCTAGCTAACTGGGGATGCAACGAGCAAGATGGGAAGGTAGACACTATATGGCCAACCCTTATGAACAAGCCATGATGGAAGACTCTCAAACCAATCATTAATCAAGATAATCATGAAATCACAGTTCTATGATAAGGAATGCCGACGATCCCCGATCAAGGTGAAAAAGGCGGTGGCATGTGAGATTATTATGAAGGCAGAAAGGTGGTATGACAGGCCACCTCGCATTAACATAATAACACAAGACTACAGGATGGTTTGCAGGCAATGTATAATTCTGAGGAGTAGCGGCAACAGAGTAATGAAAGGAAAAGGTGGGGAGAAAGGTGGCGATCAATCAATGGAACGCAGGATAGCTGGCATAGGTCTGAGAAGGGGAGGAGAGGGCGAACATGGAGATTGCATGCGACAGAGGGAGGAGGTGAAAAAGGGTACAGGTGGGCAAACAGATCATGAAACCTGGCATGAAAAGAGGCATGTAGGAGAGAAATTGTCCTTTGTTCTTTGCAACAGTACTGACAAAAATAAGGAAACGGGAGGTGGTTCAAGAGCTGTAGAAGGTAGGAGAGAGGAGAGAGACCGGTCACCCATCCACTGTAATACCAGGCAAAAGATAGAGAAGGGAAGCATGAGAAAGGTAGAAAATGAATTGCGTAAGGAAGGGCGATGGACAGACCAGGACAAGAGTAGGCATGATCCTCGGGAGGTTAATGAACAGAAGCAACTGGGTATGGAAAGGAAGATGGGATGGGAGGAAGAGAAAACTCCAGAACAACGTTACCACATTCAGACGAGCACAGGCGGAAGGGGGAAGGTCAGGCATCCAGAGGAAAAGCAACAAGAAGAGGAAATGAACCTGGGGAAGAAAACTAAGGGGCATGTAGGTGAAGGATTCTCTGGAATGTCCTCCTTCGTAGCAGGTCAGGGAAGCAAGGCAACGGTTGAAAATAAAGAAGTCCGTCCAGGTTGAGGAAGGGGACGCAGGGGCAAAGAGAGAGGCTACCAAGCTAGCAGCCAGGAACAGAGCAACCCACCACCTGTTGGCAAGAGACGAGGTAGGAAAATGTTGCAGCATAAAGTGCAGGCGGCAGAAAGAGCGTACAGTGAAGAAACCAACACTGACATTAAAAGGATAGTACAAGAATTAGAGGTGACAGCCATGCAGGAGGATTCAGACCCCAAAATGGAATATTGGGAATACCTGCTGTCGAATCCAAGAAACACTAGGAGCCGCCTGTCTTTATATAAACAAGCCCTACATGTTTATTGGGTGATGAAGAGATTACTGGCTAAAGAAATGGAGCAGGTGGCTATGAAGATGGAAGAGATGACCCAAGGCATTCCAAATTTGAAAAAAGAAATGAAGAACCTTCATATATCTCTACTCATGAAGGATAGCAAGCTAGAGGATATTCAACAACAGTTGAAGAAGATAGTTCCTGAGATAAAATAAGAAGACAATCCGCCTAGAAATATGGTAGACTAATCCTTCTAGCTATGTTTAAGGTTTTTTTGCTAGATCACTGAGAACAAGCTCTCCTTTTTTTGTTCATAGATCTTTATGTCGATAGGAAACAAGATTAGTTTTTTTGGTTGTATAGTGCATTTGGCATGGATAAGCAGACTTAGTGTTTTTTGTTACTAGCTGGCTTATAAAAACTTAAGATGGCCAACAGACTCGGTTTCCCTTCAGGGTGAGTTGAGGTCATCAAATGAATGTATCTGTTTCAATCCGAGTTAATACAAAATGAAAGGCTCTACTCTAGCTTACAAAAAAAAAATATGTTGATAGGCATGTTTATTTTGGAATAAGTATTTTACAATTTTAATTTAATTATCAAGGAAGCTATCTTTAAGTAAATGGCTATAAATGTCTATAATCATCAATCCATAATAAGCATCAAGACACTTATTTTATGAAGCATCTCACTCACCTTGGTAAAATTTTAAAAATCCTAAAAATTCACTAAATTATACATATATACATTTGAAAAAAATATGTAACAAGGTTCTTAACTATGGAGATTCATCTCCACTTTATTATGGAGATTCTAGTATTGGTTACAACACCATGGTTTATCAATAAAAAATGTCCAAAAAACTGTAACTCATTTCATATGGCACCTATTCATATGATATTTTTTATTAATTAATTAAATTAAAAGAGTAAAAATAGCTTAAGTACTTTGGAACTAAATCTTAACCTTTTATTTGTGTATAGACTAAATCCTTATGATTTACGATAATTAAATTAAAAATGTGTAAAAACTATTCCAAAATAGAAATATCTATTGACATAATTAATTCATTAGATCATTAATAATAATTTTATTATTTTAAATAAAATTATAATTTAGTTAATTTTAATGATTTTATTTTTATTTTTAACCATTATATTTTGGTGCTTATTTGAATTGGTATCTATCACTATTACTAGTTATTTAATTTATATAATCATACGAGTAATAATCACCTAATATTTATAAATCAACATTAAACTAAAAATTAAATAAATAACTATTTATTGATAATAAATTATTATAATAACTTTTAACAATAATTTTATTAATAAATTTTATTATAAATTAAAATAATATTTTATTAAAAAATTAATTATAATAAATTTTATTGATTAAAAATTAAATCAATTTTGTCGACCAAAAAAAAGAGTCAGCAAATAAATACATACAAATAATTGGTTTTCAACTTTATTTGTACCTCGAAAATGCAAATAATTTGTTATGGGCGTTATTTTGTAGATGGAAAATGAATTGTAATTAATTGCATTGTTACGTGAGAAAAAATAGAAATCATTATTTGTTAATGTTTTAGAGGGAGAGTGTGAATTTTTGGAAATTTTTTTGTGGGTTTTTTTACTCAAATTTCTTTGAAGCAGTAATTTATTGAAATCACAAGTTTGATGGATAATCTGGATAATCTCTACACAATCAAAATGTAATATACTGTTTAAAAATTATTTGAATAACACAAATCAAGATTTAGCCTCATTTTTTTCTACCAAATTCCAACACCAAAAAATCTATAAAATTACATTTAAAACAACTCCATTTTAAGTAAGATTATAGTTCCAGGTTGACTAGATGGGAATGTATTGTACCTTGCGCTGTATGTCTTATATGGGTAATGTATTGCAGAACCTTGCAGTGGGCCAGGGCCAGGGAAGTGTTTGTGTTTTAATGTGAAGAGTCCCAGCCCACATCCATATGCGCCTTCTTTTATACATATTTAATGATGGAGCTTGTCTATTTGATAATTTTTTATTCTCTCAAAAATTGACATGTGAATAGGTTTCATTTTAGTTCATAATTTTAATTTAAACGTGAGACTGTAGATTTTATATAATATTTTTACTTTCAATGGAGTTGTGTTTAGTGTAATTTTTTGGATTTTCTGGTGCAGTAGAAAAATTTACACTGAAACTTTGATTTGTGTTATTTAAATTAGTTTTTTGACTATATATATGGACTCAACTTCCTGGAAAATCCCTTGGACACTTCTATTGCACAAGATTACCCATCAAACTTGTGATTTCAATAAATTTTTAACCAAATTTAATAAACCTACAATAAAAATTTCCAAATAATCACAGTAAAACAACTCCATTTTAATTTACCCTTTATAATTTCATCGTATAACTTTAATGTCACTGCTTTCAAGGTTAATTTCCAATTATTTCCTCAAACTGCTATTTTAAAAAAAAAGAGATATAACTAACATTTACATGCGGGCAAAAATTATTAAATTATTTATATTCCGAAAATTTTGTTTATAATTATCATTATCCTATAATGATATATTAATCTTTAACCATTAAACAAAATTGATTCTGATTATAATTTTTTAATCAATTTAACATATCAATATGTCCCTCGTGCATCTCTGACTAGAATGTAATACTTTGAATCTCCATGGTCTAATATGGAAGAAGCAATGTGCTTTCTTCTTTATCAGGAAAGTTACCAAGCATAGGCTTCCTATCCATGCACATATATAGAATATTTAGCGTAAATTTTAAAATATTTAAAAAACACTTGTAAATTTTCATATGCTTTACATCCATCAAAACCACCTCTGGTGAACTTTATATTCAACACTTTCAAACTCGCACTTTGATGTGGTGATAACTCTCTGAAAAGAAAATGGTGGGAGAATGAATTTAAAATAGTCAACTTGCACAGGAATAGCGATTACATAAATAATTTGATGTTGTTGTCGGCATTCCAATTCCAGCGAGATTTAATCTGTGGGTATTTGATAGGATCCCCATTCCAATTCCAGTTGAAGGGTGTGGGTTGGAAATTCTTTTCAATCCTGTCATGCCGACTACTATAAGCACCGACTTGCGGATCGAGTACCCGTCATGATGCCCATTTTCAAAGAACAATCCTCCATACCTTCAATTTACATTTACAGCGTCGGCCCTGCCGTCAACCTCTTCACTGTCCCAGGAGGACTTGCGCAAACAGTTATAACAAATTTTAAGCAACAGCTCTGTTTGTTGTAGCCTTCCATAAATTTCAAAAAAATTGCGGTCTACTGCAAAAACATCAGAATAGGCAGAGCGCCATATATAGGACTTTCGGTTAGCCATGAGTATTCTACTTCTCCAGACAGCTAATAATTTAGGATCAGTGGACGTTTATGTTATCCGCCGTTTACAAATCCTCAGTTGGAGCTCCGGGCCAGGGTATTGTTGCTCAATCATGTTCTCAAGACTGACTGTGCAAGGAATGTGACTACCTGTGCTCTTTAGACTGTTTTGTGCACATACATTCAGGAACAGGGTAAGCCACGACATCACGCCCTGATTTATCCGTTCTGAATACAGGTTGCCCAAGCGATTCGTTATGCAGATGCCTCACAATGACGTTAAAATCTTCTTCACCCAATGTTTTGTCAAGGAAGTAAGGAAGCATCTGTCTTTTGTTTGGAGTTATGTGCTTTCTGTGGCCCGAGTACGCCCTGTGGCCCTGTTGCACAATCATCTGTGCATAAATTTCATGACCCAACTATGGATAGAATATGCAATAGAATTCTAAACATGGAGAATTGGAGAGAGTACCTGAATCGCACGGCCCATGTTTCCTCCATGTGATGCCATGAAAACATCGCTGTTTAGTGCCACAATGTAATCGATTGCAGCTAGAAGTGATGCTCTGTTGTTCAGAGATTGGAGCTCCCCTGGCAAGACCAGGCTGTGCTTATTGTAAAGATTTGGAAAGTGTTTGATCAGAGGCTCCACCGCCTTCTTTCCACCCAACGGTTCTCCGCCGGCCCAGTATATTCGACTGTTTGTGGGCGCTCCCAGGGCTTTAAGCAACCTATTACAAAAGTGGGGAAATAATTTGGTGATGGAGAATAATAGAACAGCGAAAACTTTAAATAATATCACGCTGAAAGAAGCGAGAGCAAAAGAAAAGGGAATGAAAATAACCTGGCGATTTCCATGGCGTTTAAAGGACAGAGACCAGCAAGCTTCCGATCTGTGTAAGTCATGTTGGATCGCGATGTGAGAAGAGCTGGATGGCTTCTACGCTCCTGTTGGATTATTTGGTCATATTCTGAACCCAAGCCGGGAAGACATCCAGTTCTAACCCAAACATCTTTCTCCAGCCGTAAATGCAGAGCTATGTAAGGGCCTGTTTCCCACATCCTCTTCGCAATCCTGTTCCCCAGAGCTTGAATTGGTGCTGCAAATCTTAAGGCATCGAAAGCGACCTGGAACACAAACAGACGATAAAGTATTAACAGACATTTTCTTGTTTCCAGTGCCTGGAGATTGCGAAGGAGGGCAATTAACAGCAAAATAGACCTTGCAGCGGAGTTTCTGAAGATCGGGAGGAAGATCCTTAGAAAGTCTCGAATCCAATCCTCGAAGAAGCAGAACTCCTTTGTTCAACTGCCATGTGTAGATCCTAGTCAGTTTTCAATTTCACTTGGAAAAATTGTGAACGCACTATGCACTAAGATGAGATTCAAAGAATTTGAATAAATTACGTGCTTACCCGCCTGAGGTACCGAGATCGAATCCAGCGGGGGCTAACGCGAAGAGGAGTTATCTTCTCCTCCACGGGCCTCGACATCAAATGAGTGGAAGGCAGCGAAGAAACGATTCGGACGTCGCCTTTCAGAGTTTTCTTGAAATGCTCGACGTCGAAGATATCGGAGAATTCACTACATAAAAAAGAAGCAGTAAATATCCAGTTTTAGCATAAACGAAGGCGACGGCATGGCTTGGAATGTGTTTATCCGCAATCGAATTAAAGAATCACCTGTCGTCCTCCCAAACAGCATTGACTTGCAGAATGGGAATAACCAGAGCCGCCTGCAGAATTCTGGCAATGACAACCGCGTCGACGATCTGATTGCGCTGCTGATTGAGACCTCCTGAGACGACCACCATCAAATACCTGCGCCTCCCTTTCAAGATGTCTGACGAGGCCTGCCTGTACTCCCTACTGAACTCGACACATGGCTTGTACCCCAAATTATCCGGCTGAGCCCAGAAACCCTTCTCGCCGTCTGTTATATTCGGCGGTAAATCATGCAAAGGTAGCAGAGATGGGGCCGTTTCTGCAAGAAGAGCCGTCGAAGTGGACCGGGCAATATCGGGGTCCGCACGCGCTGGCAAGCTGCAAGGAGAATCCATGATGGTGGCGCCTGTTTTCCAAGTAGCAACGAGATGAAGTATCGCAATGCAAGCGCAGAACGCCATGAAAGCCACAAGCCAAACGCTTGAGCTGTGAAGTGCTTGAGGGGGTGCGCGTCGACCTTTCCTGGGCCAAATGACATGGCCTTTCACGGAACTTATCATTTCTGAGGGTATCGAAATTAAAGAAATTTTGCTGTGCTTCGCCATCGATAATTACAGATGCTTAATCCAGAGATTCCTGCTGAACCAGTAATGGCTAATCCGGGGGCTTTTGCAAGAATTGATTGTAGCAGGGCGCCTGGCTGATAATGGGTTGAGAAAGCAATCAGAAATCAATTTGGCACGGGAGTAGGCGTGGACCTGATAAATAAAAAATGATGTGCATCCATACGCGTTTAGGAAACCTCTCCAGGTTTGGCAGGTTGCCGTATGTCAAACGCCAAGGACTTTACAGGGTGTCACACATATTGGGATTTCAGTCGTAAGCAATCAAGAAATGGACAAGCATTTGCGCTGTCTCCTGTGAGGAAAGAGTTGGACACAGCCGCTATAAGCCGTCAGCAGATTTTCCAGGAATCTTCCCAAAAACCTTGAGAGCGTGCCTTCTGGGATGTGCCACCTGGATCTCTCTGGTTAACATGCCCCCACAAGGTCCCTCCCTGTGTACCTTTCGGCTCGTACTAAAGTTACCTAGATTGAAGAGTAGCACACGGAAACATTGAAACAAAGTGTAGCACATGGAAAACATTCTCTTAACCTGCTGTACCGTTACAGATGAGATGAGAGTGGAAGGCTCCAATGAAAGTAGTTTCATGATAAAAGAAAGTGGCATAGCATTCAATTTTCTTTATTTAAAATTAATTAATCCATCATTATTTGACAACAAAATACTACCACCAAATTCTTGCTTTTCTATAATTTGTGCCATGTCAGATTCAAAATATAAACTTATAAACATATAGTTGTACCATATTACATTCCAAAATTGAATATATTATTTGTATAATGATATATTTTCAAATATAAACCTATAATGAATAGAGAATGACACACACTTTCGAAGGAGAAGGGTGAATATATGATGTGCTATATTTATTATAAATTAGATTTAATTGGTATATTTAATTTTAAAAATGTAGTATAGATTTATGAGCTCATTAAAATTAAATATATCTTAAATACAAGATATAGTGATTATTAATTAGTTTTACAATATTAATTATTATTAAGATTTATTATTTAATTAATTTTTAAATATGTATGTGATTATTAGTGTTTAATTATGGTATAGTTTGTTTGCTTTTTCTTTATTAATAAGGATGAGGTCATGGTTTACAAATGAATAAGAATGATATTCACAAAATGATTTTATTTTATAGAGTTATTTTATTTAAGGATTTTAATATTAAATAAAGTGTTGATTATTTATTATATATTATCTATGATTTAAATTTTTAAAAGTGGAGGATCATAATGAGTTATTAGAGAATTTTTTTGAGTTAAGGGAATTATTATTATTGGTCATGTTTTCCTCTTAATCCCAATGTCATTAAAAGAAAAGTGGTTGTGACATTTCAATTTGAGTTCATATTAGAATGAATGGTACAAGATTGGGTTTATAAGAGAGATTATAAAAAGTTTTTAGAAATTAAAACTATTTTAATTTGTGTCTCAATTAGAAATTCTATTATTATTATTATTATCCAATTTTAAGGTCACGGCCAAGCCATACACCAAATTGGTGTATGAGACCCCCTTGTTTGTGGGACCAGGGACCCAGGAAAATCTTGAGATGGGGTGTGAATTTTATAACTTTTTAACAATTATTATTAGAGCCAATTTTTTCCATTGCCTTAACATGATAGGTTGTTTATGCTCATGATTGTTGAACCTAATTGTCTCAACCACTTATACAAGTGAAATAAGACAAAGCATATCATATTTGCAAACTTTTAATTTCATGTTTTGCTTGAGAAATCAACTCCCCCTGAACACATGCTACTATTGATCTTGCAACTCCCCTTGAGCTTATTCACTACTCTTCTCTCTAACCTCCTGTCATATAACTATATTTGAGACTTTGAAGGAAGCCTCCTTTGGTTCTAACCCCTCTTTTCCAATCCTCATTTCATATGTTGTGAGAATTCCATGTAGTTCTTCCATTATGAAAGTGTGTAGGTCATGCAACTCTTCAATGGTAGAGATCTTGGCATTGAATCTCATGGGAAGAGACCTTAATACTTTATGAACAACAACTTCTTCATCAAGATTTTAATTAAGGCCTCTAATGGTGTTAGTTACTTCATCAACTTTGAGAAAGAATTATGCAATACTTTCATCCTCATTCATCTTTAGACTTTCAGACCTCATTTTCTATGTTTGAAGTTTAGCTTTCTTTACCTTAGTTTCTCCTTTGTAGTTGTTCTTGAGCTTATCCTACACCTCCTTAGCATATTTACAATGCATTACCTTGACAAGTTCATATTGACTAAGACCAAATAATATTGCATTCCTTGTATTTTCCTTATTTTTAACAAATTCTTATGATGTAATTAGTTGCCTCAAAACCCTACTTGCATGAAGGAGATCCATCAAATATAAGAATCTCTTAATTTTGTTCTAAAACCCTACTTCTCATACTTATAGTGAAATATTGCAATTAACATGGATATATTAGTCCCCATCATTGAGGCATATCTTTTTCTAGCCAAATTATGTGGAAGAAGTCTCTCTTATAAGTTTTCTTGTTTTCTATGGAATATGAAAAACACATCAAACAATAGTTGATTGAAGTAGAGGAATTTTCAATTCCTAAAGCAATTCCTATAAAGCTATTAATTCTAGAGAACTTAGTACAAACAATATAGAAAGTGTGTGAATAATCCAAACATTAGCACTTTGAGGAATATAAAAGAGAAAGATGGGCATGGTGTGATTTAGAGGAGACTTGTGAATGGCGTATGGACAATTATCATTTATTAGAAGTAAAATACTTTCAAGTTCCCGTTGATGACATACTATTCACATCAATGAGGGAAGTCAAGAGCATGTTATGGTTACTGCTTTTCTACTATGGGATCATAATAGTAATTCTCATCAATATTGAAGAATTATGGTCATTTCAAATCATAGCCTCAAAACCCTAGTTACACAAAAGAGATCGATCAAATATAAGTTTCTTTAAATTTTTATTTTAAAACCTTAGCTTTCAAGCTTACAGTGGGTCATTGCAATTAAGTTCTTTATTTTGTAATGGAATATGAAGATCATATCAAAAGATGGTTTATCAAAATAGACAAATTTTCAAATCCTAAAGCTTTGGAGCACTAAGTACAAAAAGTACAAAAAATGTGAGAAGCAATCCAAAGGTTACCACTTTGGAAATATATTAGAGAAATAGAAAAGAGAAGGATAAACATGGTGTGATTTAGAGGATGCTTGTGATGAATGGTATATGGATGATTATCATTTATAAGAAGTAAATTACTTTAATATTATATTTGATGACCATACTCCATGTGAAGTAAACATCATTGAAGAAAGTTAAGAACATGTTATAGCTACCTTTTTTTTTTTTGCTAGAGTTCATTCCAAGTCCACAATCAATTTTTTGGAACTATGTGCATGATACTTTTCCTATAGATGAATCTTTTTATTTGGATTCACTTGATTGTGGTGGGCATTTAAAGCACACTACTTAATTATCTGTCTAACCTAGGTGCCATCAATTAGAAGTTAACATTGTCATACTAACATTAGAATATTTGTGTTGATGAACGAACCACCTAAATTACTTTAGCATCATGGTATTCATGGGACCCTAGTTTTATCATTGTACATTATTACTATAGTAATTAAGAACAATGCTTTTAGAGGGAAATGGAATGGTGGGGTCTTTCTTAAGGGTGTAGTAGGCATCTATGTGTCCATTAGAGTTAAGAATATGATATGTGTGGTGGCTATTTAATGTAATGTGGACTAGGACCTCTATCATGTTGGTTATTATAATATAAGGTTCAATAGGTAGCGTGCATGAATAAATTTAACATGGGCTCATTAAAAAGGCTCATTAAGTAGTTAGCATTTGGTTATAGTTACATATTGTTCATCAATTAAAAAAGAAAAAAGAAAAGATAAAGTCAATCATGTATTGTAATTGTAATGAAATTAAATTTAACTCATTCAAAAATTATCAATTTGAAAAAATAAGTACATAGGATCTTATCCTTTTAATAGAAAGATCAAGTATAATATTTATCTTAATTTAAGAATTCTAATATTAAATAAAGTGTGATACATTTTGATGATAATGATGATTAACATCCATCCAAACCAAAAATGGTTTATCAAATCTTAAGAAGGTTAAATATTAGTTGGAATTCTTTAAAAGTTTATTTCTAAACTTGAAAAAAATTAAGTGTTCCAAAATCACACATAGTTTTATTGAGTTAAAAGGTCAAGAATGATGGTAATGTGGCAAATATTGTGAACTTTAGATCTAATGAGTATATAATGGACAATACAAGAGGAAGTGTTTTTGGTCTTCAACCCTCGTAGTGTCACAAGGTAAGATTCTTTCATCCCAAGAGGTGTTAAGAATTGATGATCAATTTCACTTTGGAGCTCATGAGAATTTATTCATATTTTAGTAATGTTTGTTTTCTTCATTACACTAATTAGAATAAAGATATACTTTTATTTTTGAGATTTGGCTTAATCACTTCCTTATAATATCTTAATTTCCTTTTTACCTCTGACTCTTTATCATACCACAATTTTTAGAAAATAACTTTGAAATAATAATATTTTCAATATTAATATTTATTATTTAGTTTAAAAAAATAAAATAAATAAAAGTATAATAATTAACAAAATATCATATATAAATAAATTAATACTTTATATGTCAAGTCTCACTTGTACAATTGGTTGAAATAAGCTTGTCACAAAAATGACCTAGGATCAAACCTCATGAGGTGGTTGTGCCTTGTGCAGGGGAAAAGACATGCTAACTTAAAGAAAAAAATTAATACATCATATATTATAATACTAATTAATAATATTACTAAAAATCGATTAAAATTACCACCAAATAAATTAAAATAATAAAAAAGTCTTTCATCTTAAAACAATATTGTTCGCATTTGTGATAGATATTTTCTTCAATTTTCTCATGATTAATATTACATCTATCCACTATCACCACATCCATGTGATATAAAGGTGAAACCTCTTGGAATCTGATTGGTGATACAAATCGCCACCACCATTGCAATGGTTTTCAACCTATAAGTTAGTCAATTTTTCATACAATCAATATCCACTAACCATTTAACTTAAGTTGATAATATCCATTACATCTATCCACCACTCATATATATATATATATATATATAATATATATATATATATATAAGATATATATATATATATATATATACATTGATTGGCAGAGACATCAACTTAGTATTGATGGGATCTAAGACTTGATAACACGTTCCACTTTAATTCTCGAATCTTAATCAGACAATCTAATCTTACTGAGACTGTGTGATTATGTTTGTGCTCAACTGTGAGTTTTCTAAAATAAAAATAAAAAATTCTTTAAATAATAAAAACTATGTGAGCTATAATAAAACCAACCTATATCCATTTTAACTATGACCAAGAGGGATCAAATCTCTTTTCAGTTTAAAATAGGTTTGCATCTCCAAGAGATGAGATTTGATCCCTCTTTGTGCTTCATAGATTTGGAGCTAAGATAGATCCATCTCAACTACAACTGAAAGGGATCAAACATATTTTCAATTTAAAAGAGGTTTACATCTCAAGAGATTGGATCCCTCTTGGTGTTTGGTAGATTTGGAGCTAAAATGGATCTGGTTTAATTAATATAAATATAAATATGAATTTGAATATTAAGCTTTTTATTTTGTTTTGACCCAATCAAAATGTTAAATAGGACATTACATTAAAACATATTTACTATACTAGGCTAGAGTGAATAAATCCATCTTAATTGTGGATCTACCAAGCTCCTAGAGGCATCAAATTTATTTTCACTCTAAAAGAGGTTTGCATTTGATCCCCCTAGATGCTTGGCAGATCTTGAGTTAAGATGGATTTAAATAGCCTATATTCCACATGAATACCATGGGTCAATACCATGGGCCATTTTTATTTTATTTTTACAGGGTTATTAATTTTTTTTTTTAAACACCAATGGGTATTGTTTGTATTTAATCTGTGTCCGGATGCGGTAAATACTTGAATAATTTACACTTCAATTACATTTATGGGATTCATTTTCTACAAATGCAAACTATCAAACTAGGCCCAATTATGATCCAGGTGGCTCCAGACACACAAGACAAAGAGGGCTTATCAAAGCTCGAAAATCAAAGTGATAGGAATGCTTTCGAACCAGGACTAGAGCGTAGATCTCATCGTCCTAATCGCGGCGGTGTGAACGGTTCATCAATCCGAGCTTGTATGAGGTAGAATGAGCCAATTAAAGTTCTGGTCAAAGTTGGGCTATGGGCCAGGTTTAAGTGTCCTACAATTTGACCGACCCTGGGGCATGAAACCTAGCTCCCGAAAGTAGTCGAATTGTGGCCTGTTAATTTCCTCAGTATCCCTTATTTCTAAAAAGATTTGAGAAACCATCTTTTTAAATAAAAGGAGAAAAAAAGTTTAAATGAAGGTGGCGGCCACCACCCCCACCACCCCAAAACTACATAAAAAAGTAAATTTTATTGGTTAAAGGCTGACGGGCCATGACCCCCGCCGACCCAACCGCAACCTTAACAAATTACATTAAATATGGCTCGGCGGCCATCACCCCGTCGGCCCAACCACA
>APFE030895738.1:35247-49321 GCA_000404065.3 Pinus taeda | reverse complement strand
TCATTATCTAAAATTTTATTTTAAATAAATAATTTCCAAACTTAAAGAAAATTGACTTAGAATGTGTCCATGCAGTATTGTAGATTGAGCTAATTTTTTTGGGGAATGTCAATAATCGGGAGTGTCTAGAGAGACAATCCAATCGAAAAGTTGACTTCAGACCTCATAGATGGACCCATATTTCCACTTGCCTTTAGTAGGGACCACAAACAAATATGTACATATGGTTGGATGTGTTTACAAGAAAGCCAGTTGGTCACAGAATGTCATAGCAGTGTCCAAAACACAATGCCAAACTCTGATCTCATAGCCAACCCGACAACCGACTTTCTTGTGGCATGGCCCAGAGAAAAAAAAAAACATATATCTATTCTTGAAGGTTTAACGAAATCTATGTTGCTAAGGGTTTTTATGGGTTTTTCTATTGAGTATGCATTGACACGTCTATATAAGATGTTCAATGGCACTGAATGGAAGAGGAATACATTGAATGCATCATTTTTTACTCTCACATCTCGTGCAAATACTTTTGCGATTATGTTTTCTTTGCCCCTTTTATGGTTGGGACTTTTTGTGCTATTGGTCTTTATAGGAAGTGTGGTAAAGGTTCTTCAGGCCTTATGTTTCCAGATGTTGTACATGTTTTTAAGCCACACAAGGCATGGTGAAGTTTTATATTCCCTTATAACCATGCATTTAACAATCAGGGGTGCCTATGGTGATTGGACTATATTTGTGATCTATCTCAAAGCATAATTTTTAGCTATGACAAAATACCCATAACGATCCCAAGGTAATGTCATGGTGTGTCTATTAAACCACAAAAATGGAGATCACAACTACGAAACTTGAGTAGTTGAAGGAAGCCTTTACAACATCTCATTGGATTTCTACCAAGAAAACCAGCAAAAGGACTACCTCAAAGTTCATTTTCTAGGCCATGCACTATCACCCTCACAGTTGGCACACAAGCATTACATGATACCTTTATCCTCAGACCCTTGTTCATCATGGTTATGGGTCACCCACAAACCCAAGGTTAGGGGCCAGCCAAACAAAATCCATTGCCAACAAAGTCCATTTTCTTGGCCACACACTCTCCACATCATAGCTGGTCCACCGACATTATAACGTATCTCTATCCTCGACTCTTCATTCATCATTGTTATGGGTTAACCGCATAAAACCCTTTCCCTTGAAATGCATTTGCTTGGCCACATGTTGTCCATATCATAGTTGGCTCGCAAGAATTACATGGTATCTCTATCCTCAGATATTCATGCATCATGATTATGGGTCTTCCACAAACCCTCAGTTATAGGTCAACCAAAAAAAAACCTTGTCTTCAATAGCACTTGTTCATCCACAACTCATCTTCAACAAAGGCTTCTCTAGAGGGAATTTCATGCAATGGGGACCATTACTTCCTAAGGGGGGAGGAATGATGTGAATGGAAATTTACCCATGGTATTATCCACCCATCATATTTTCCCACCCATGGTAATGTAATTAAAAAAGACTATTAATGACCAGCCTCAGTTTATAAGAAGACAAATTGTCCATCTCAATGTAGTTGGAATCATCATTCTCATCTAATAAAAAAATTAATTATTTTATTATTTTTTGGGTTGGTTTACTGCGTAGGTTTCTTCTTTCGATTCCTAGTGAAGCAATTACCCAAATATTTCCACCACCAAGGTCCAGATCAAAATGGAGTGAATATCTAGCTTGGTGAAGTAAATTTCTCCACGTAATTCATCCAACAATTCATCAACGATATGAATGGAAATTTTATCTTTAGTAGCGAGCTTTTTGAGCTCCCTATAATCCAGACACATGCCATGATCCATCCCTTTTATGTGCCAATACTACTATAGCAGAGAACAAACTTTGAATAGGTTGAATTATATGAGCCTCTAACATTTCTACAATCGTATGTTCAATTTCACTCTTTTGGGAATAGGGATATATGTAAGTTCTAATGTTTAGAGGAAAACTTCCTAGAATCAAATGAATAACATTGATCATGATTACAAATAGGTGGGATGCCTTTGGGAGTCTCAAATGCCTTGGAATGATTGTCCAATACATTTTGGAGATATGGAGAAATAGATGATTTTGATATTTTAGCCTCTACTGAGCATAAGTGTGCAACTATGCCTTGTTTTTCTTTCTTCAGAAGCGTTTTCATGCAATTAGAGCTTATTCTCTTTCATGGTTTCTCTGTGATACCCACTAATTCAACTTTGTTTCCTTCTAAAAAAAATTCAAGAAAAGTTCTTGAAAATTAAAATCTATCATCCCCAAAGATTGTAACCATTGGACTCCTAATACAACATCAACACCACCTATTGGAATTGAAAGCATTTTTGCTATTCAATACATATTTAGCCACAGTTAGCTTGATATTATGGCACTTTTAAGATAAATTTATAGTTCCTCCATTTGCAACCATCACTTCACACTCTGGTGTTGGATATAGGAAGAAATTCGTTTCCTTGGATATATTACACTAAATAAAATTATAGGTACTACCCGTATCAATCAACATTATTACATTTTACTTCATATATTCTTCTATCTTGAGAGTTTGAGTGGTAATTCTTGTCAATGGATTACAAGCTATGGTCGGATTCATTTCTTCTTTCTTTCGGGTTGGTTTCTATTGTATATCCTCCTCTTGTGATTTTCCTTGTTCCACTTCTTCCCCCTCTTCACAATATATGTAGAATAATTTCTTCTCAGCACAGTTATGACCTTTAGTGTACTTTCTATCACAAATGTAACAAAGCCCTATTACTCTTTTTTTTTTCCAATTGTTGTGGTGTCAGCCTTGTAGGTTGTGGAAGGCTAGGAGGAACAACACTTCCATCTTTATTGTTTTGAGTGATAGGCTTCCTTATTGCCATAATTTTTCTTTCAACTTTTCTTACCACCCTAAATTCCTTCTCCAATGAATCAAGTTCTGAAAGGTGAACCTTATGTTGGATGTTATCCTTAAAATTCTATATGAAGACATCAATCCTATTCTCCTTTGGAATATCAGTTACCCTCATATTCAATTTTTAGAAGTCCTGAATGTGCCTCACATTAAACCCTTTTGTTTGAGATTTATCAATTGGCTAAAGAAGGAGTTTTTGTTTGTATCCTCACAATGTGCTATCATTTCCTCCCAAAAAATTAACCAAGTGACAAGTGTTTTGTGAGAACAAGGACATTAATACCAAATGAACGGATTGGGTTACAAATATAAAGATACAATGCGTACCTTTTGTGCGCGTTGCACATCATGTAAATCAAAATATTGCTTCATTTGTAGTAACCATGTTACCGTATCCTTGTCATCAAACTTCCTCATATCGATCTTTAGAATGTGGCAGGTCTTTAATCCAAAGTTAGATTCTCAAAAATTGTGATTAGAATTCCTTTTAATCTCATCATGAGTTTCATGGAATACCTTTTCGCCATTAGGAATCATTTCTTGTAGCGACTTTGTCAAACCTTCCTTCAAACCTTCCATGTCTTCTTTTAATCCATCCTTCAAACCTTCCATGTGTGATTTTAAATCATTCTTCAAACCACCCATCTTAGCCTCCATTTAATTTTTGGTTACTCTTTGCGAGAGTGAAATTTGTTGCACTTGGTCACATAATTTTGATATACCATCTTGTATTTCTTCCTCTTCTTCATGCGTAATAGTAGAGTAATTTGGTTACTTACTAGGTGTGTCTATTTTTTTGTCTCAAGGAATTTTGGAATTAAGTGTGATATTTATGCTTCACTATGTCATTTGAATAATTCAAATTGATTTTTCAAACAAAATTTATGCAAATTTTAAAAAATACACACCTTTTACTTAATTTTTAGGAGCTTGATATTGAAATTGTTGTATCTCTATAATTTCAGAGCTCCAAGGTCTAATATTTCATCCTATGATAGCCCTTTGAATCTTCTTTCCAACCCCATAGTTGGCCCACCGACATTATAACATATCTCTATCCTCGACTCTTCATTCATCATTGTTATCGGTTAACCGCATAAAACCCTTTCCCTTGAAATCCATTGTCTTGGCCACATGTTGTCAATATCATAGTTGGCTCGCAAGCATTACATGGTATCTCTATCCTCGGATATTCATGCATCATGATTATGGGTCATCCACAAACCCTCAGTTATAGGTCAACCACAAAACAACCTTGTCTTCAATAGCACTTGGTCATCCACAACTCATCTTCAACAAAGGCTTCTCTAGAGGGAACTTCATGCAATGGGGACCATTGCTTCCTAAGGGGGGAGGAATGATGTGAATGGAGATTTACCCATGGTATTATCCACCCATGATATTTTCCCACCCATGGTAATGTAATTAAAAAAGACTATGAATAACCAGCCTCACTTTATAAGAGGACAAATTGTCCATCTCAATGTAGTTGGAATCATCATTCTCATCTAATAAAAAAATTAGTTTTTTGATTATTTTTTGGGTTGGTTTACTGCGTAGGTTTCTTCTTTCCACATCATATTTGGCCCATCGACATTATAACATATCTCTATCCTCGACTCTTCATTCATCATTGTTATCGGTTAACCATATAAAACCTTTTCCCTCGAAATCCATTGGCTTGGCCACATGTTGTCAATATCATAGTTGGCTCACAAGCATTACATGGTATCTCTATCCTCGGATATTCATGCATCATGATTATGGGTCATCCACAAACCCTCAGTTATAGGTCAACCACAAAAGAACCTTGTCTTCATAGCACCTGGTCATCCACAACTCATCTTCAACAAAGGCTTCTCTAGAGGGAACTTCATGCAATGGGGACCATTGCTTCCTAAGGGGGGAGGAATGATGTGAATGGAGATCTACCCATGGTATTATCCACCCATGATATTTTCCCACCCATGGTAATGTAATTAAAAAAGACTATGAATAACCAGCCTCACTTTATAAGAGGACAAATTGTCCATCTCAATGTAGTTGGAATCATCATTCTCATCTAATAAAAAAATTAGTTTTTTGATTATTTTCTGGGTTGGTTTACTGCGTAGGTTTCTTCTTTCAGTTCCTAGTGAAGCAATTACCCAAATATTGCCCCCACCAATGTCCGGATCAAAATGGAATGAATATCCAGCTTGGCGAAGTAAATTGCTCCACGTAATTCATCCAACGATATGAATGGAAATTTTATCTTTAGTAGTGAGCTTGTTGAGCTCCCTATAATCCAAACACATGCCATGATCCATCCCTTTTATGCGCCAATACTACTAGAGCAGAGAACAAACTTTGAATAGGTTGAATTATATGAGCCTCTAACATTTCTGCAATCGTACGTTCAATTTCACTCTTTTGGGAATAGGGATATATGTAAGTTCTAAAGTTTGGAGGAAAACTTCCTAGAATCAAATGAATAACATTGATCATAATAACAAATAGGTGGGATGCCTTTGGGAGTCTCAAATACCTTGGAATGATTGTCCAATACATGTTGGATATCTGGAGAAATAGATGATTTTGATATTTTAGCCTCTACTGAGCATAAGTGTGCAACTATGCCTTGTTTTTCTTTCTTCAGAAGCTTTTTCATGCAATTAGAGCTTATTCTCTTTCATGGTTTCCCTGTCATACCCACTAATTCAACTTTGTTTCCTTCTCAAAAAATTTCAAGAAAAGTTCTTGAAAACTAAAATCTATCATCCCCAAAGATTGTAACCATTTGACTCCTAATACAACATCAACACCACCCATTGGAATTGAAAGCATTTTTGCTATTCAATACATATTCACCCACGGTTAGCTTGATATTATGGCACTTTTAAGATAAATTTATAGTTCCTCCATTTGCAACCATCACTTCACACTCTAGTGTTGGATATAGGAAGAAATTCGATTCCTAGGATATATTACACTAAATAAAATTATAGGTACTACCCGAATCAATCAACACTATTACATTTTTCTTCTTCATATATTCTTCTATCTTGAGAGTTTGAGTGGTAATTCTTGTCAATGGATTACAAGATATGGTCGGATTCATTTCTTCTTTCTTTTGGGTTGGTTTCTAGTTTATATCCTCCTCTTGTGATTTTTCTTGTTCCACTTCTTCCCCCTCTTCACAATATATGTAGAATAATTTCTTCTCAGCATAGTTATGACCTTTAGTGTATTTTCTATCACAAATGTAACAAAGCCCTATTGCTCTTTCTTCTCCAATTGTTGTGGTGTCAGCCTTGTAGGTTGTGGAAGCCTAGGAGGAACAACACTTCCATCTTTATTTTTTTGAGTGGTAGGCTTCCTTATTGCCATAATTTTTCTTTCAACTTTTCTTACCACATTGAATTCCTTCTCCATTGAATCAGGTTCCGAAAGGCGAACCTTATGTTGGATGTTATCCTTCAAATTCTATATGAAGACATCAATCCTATTCTCCTTTGGAATATCAGTTACCCTCATATTCAATTTTTAGAAGTCCTGAATGTGCTTCGCATTAAAGCCTTTTGTTTGAGATTTATCAATTGGCTAAAGAAGGAGTTTTTGTTTGTATCCTCACAATGTGCTATCATTTTCTCCATAAAAATTAACCAAGTGACAAGTGTTTTGCGAGAACAAGGAAATTAATACCATACAAATGGATTGGGTTCCAAATATAAAGATACAATGCGTACCTTTTGTGTGTGTTGCACATCATGTAAATCAAAATATTGCTTCATTTGTAGTAACTGTGTTACCGTATCCTTGTCATCAAACTTCCTCATATCGATCTTTAGAATGTGGTGGGTCTTTAATCCAAAGTTAGATTCTCTAAAATTGTGGTTAACATTCCTTTTATTCTCATCATGAGTTTCATGGAATACCTTTTCACCATTAGGAATCATTTCTTGTAGCAACTTTGTCAAACCTTCCTTCAAACCTTCCATATCTTCTTTTAATCCATCCTTCAAACCTTCCATGTGTGATTTTAAATCATTCTTCAAACCACCCAGCTTAGCCTCCATTTCATTTTTGGTTACTCTTTGCGAGAGCAAAATTTATTGCACTTGGTCACATGATTTTGATATACCATCTTGTATTTCTTCCTCTTCTTCATGCGTCATAGTAGAGCAATTTGGTTACTTACTAGGTGTGTCTATTTTTTTGTCTCAAGGAATTTTGGAATCAAGAGTGATATTTATGCTTCACTATGCCATTTGAATAATTCAAATTGATTTTTCAAACAAAAGTTATGCAAATTTTTAAAAATACACACCTTTTACTTAATTTTTAGGAGTTTGATATTGAAATTGTTGTATCTCTATAATTTCAGATCTCCAAGGTCTAATATTTCATCCTATGATAGCACTTTGAATCTTCTTTCCAACCCCATAATTTAGACCGATATTGGATTCTTCAAGAATGAGTTATGACCAATCTCCTATGATGAATTGATTATAGACTAGTTCAATAGAGGGAACTTGTAGGAGTGGCATGTCTCACTATTTTGATCTTTGACCCTGAAAATGATATATGAAACACAAGACCAAGCACTTTCAGTCACTTTTTACGAAATTAAAATTCGATGCTCGGAGATAAAGTTATAATGATTTTCACTAGGTCACCTGTTTGAGATGAAATTCTAGACCCTGCAAAAAAACCTAACTTCTTCAGATCATATCTCTCAAAACATAACGAACTAAGATCTAAAATTCTTACACGAAGTTCACCAATATTTCAACTCCACGTGGATCCAATTTTAGCTTTTGAAAACTCGTAGAAAAAAATCATAGCGAAAATGCAAAGATGACCTCTTTGAAGAAGCAAAACCCTATAATCAAAAGCTCTAATACCAAATGTTATGCCACCAACTCACAAAATAGAAGAAAAGATAAATCAACTACTTGAGAAATAGCTTCTTCGAGGGGGAAACCTCTTTTACATCACATAAAAGAACAATTCTTGGATGATTCAAATGATAAGACCTCCTTGGTATATATAGGAGTTTAAGTGGTCGCAATATAATCAGAGCCTACATAACAATAATGACTTAAGCATACAACAATAACAATAGTGGGCTTTGATGGGGCACAACAATAACAATAGGGCGTTACACTAACAATAACAATAAGGGGAATAAAAAAGCATTATAAGGGCCTAACAACAATTAATACAATTAGGATTTAGTGGTTTCCATCATATACATAACTAGTTCCTAATATCTTTATATAATGCTAATACATTGTTATATAGATATTAGCAAAATCATAAATTAAATGGGTGGGAAACCTCAATAGCTATCAATCCATAGTAGGCATCAAAGTACTTAACTCATAATAAATCTCACGGTGCCAATATTTTAAAAAAATAATAAAAAAAAACTAAAATATAACTTTATTTTTATTTATTATTATATTAATTATAAAAAGAATTAGTTTATGAGTTAAAGATATTTACATTTAAAAAAGTCATATAATAAGAAAAACATAATAAAAAAACAATAAATATATTTTCATTTATTATTTTTATTAATTATAAAAAAAATATAATTTATAAGTTAGAGATATTTACATTTAAAAAACCATATAATAAAAAAACATAATAAAGATACAATAAAGAATAAAAACATAATAAAGAAACAATGAACAATAAAAATTGAATGACAATAAAAATTGAATGACACTTATTTTGATTATGTAAAAAGGTTACTAAATTGAGCTCATACTCTTATGATACTAACTATTACTACTCTAACACCTAAATAAATCACAAACATTACTGCACATAATTAAAATAACAATATTAAGCAAAAACATAATAATAATTATAAGCACACCACAAAAATATAACACAAAAGAATAAATATGGTAGTGGTTACAATATACAACACGTAAACCAAAAAATATGGCAGTGGTTACAATATACGATGCTAAAATCTTAGATATGGGACTGGTTATAATATACAACACGTAAACCAAAAAATATGGCAGCGGTTACAATATACGATGCTAAAATCTTAGATATGGGACTGGTTATAATATACAACACGTAAACCAAAAAATATGGCATAGTTACAATATACGATGCTAAAATCTTAGATATGGTAGTGATCACTAGTTGATTGATGTTCAAGAGCATTAAGTACTTTGTAACTAGTGTTAGAATCTGAATATGAAGCTTCCTGATCATTAGATGTGCTATGACTATCTTCATTTGAATAAAAAATATTCTTGGTAGAAAACTTCCTTTCAGCGTTTTTCTTATCAACATCTTTTTACTTTTCTTTCTTGTTATGATTTTCTTTATATGTACATTTGGATGCATAGTGACTTAATCTTCCACAACAAAAACATTTAAAGGGAAGCTTATATTTGAATTTAGCAATTCCCACTTGCAACAACATCAAATCAACTGATAAGACCTCAACAAGTTAATGTTTCCCATGGGAGTTCTAGTAATAATCACAGGGGTTGTGGAAGAGGCGAGGGGTGCATGGATTTGAATGCATCAACAAAATTTGCAAAATATTTTTATCATACTCCCATAAATGGCAAGTTTAAAAAGGTTGAAGGTTTAATGAAATCTATGTTGCTAAGGGTTTTTATGGGTTTTTCTATTGAGTATGCATTGACACGTCTATATAAGAAGTTCAATGACACTAAATGGAAGAGGAACACATTGAATGCATTATTTTTTACTCTCACATCTCGTGCAAATACTTTTTCGATTGTGTTTTCTTTGCCCCTTTTATGGTTGGGACTTTTTGTGCTATTGGTCTTTATAGGAAGTGTGGTAAAGGTTCTTCAGGCCTTATGTTTTCGAATGTTGTACATGTTTTTAAGCCACACAAGACATGGTGAAGTTTTATATTCCCTTATAACCACGCATTTAACAATCAGGGGTGCCTATGGTGATTGGACTATATTTATTATCTATCTCAAAGCATAATTTTAGCTACGACAAAATACCCCTAATGATCCCAAGGTAATGTCATGGTGTGTCTATTAAACCACAAAAATGGAGATCACAATTGTGAAACTTGAGTAGTTGAAGGAAGACTTTACAACATCTCATTGGATTTCTACCAAGAAACCCGACAAAAGAACTACCTCAAATTTCATTTGCAAGGCCATGCACTATCACCCTCACAGTTGGCACACAAGCTTTACATGATACTCTTATCCTCAAACCCTTGTTCATCATCGTTATGGGTCACCCACAAACCCAAGGTTAGGGGCCAACCAAACAAAACCCTTTGCCAACAAAGTCCATTTTCTTGGCCACACACTCTCCACATCATAGTTGGCCCACTGACATTATAACGTATCTCTATCCTCGACTCTTCATTCATCATTGTTATGGGTCAACCGCATAAAACCCTTTCCCTTGAAATCCATTTGCTTGGCCACATGTTGTCAATATCATAGTTTGCTCGCAAGCATTACATGGTATCTCTATCCTCAGATATTCATGCATCATGATTATGGGCCATCCACAAACCCTCAGTTATAGGTCAACCACAAAAAAAACTTGTCTTCAATAGCACTTGGTCCTCCATAACTCATATTCAACAAAGGCTTCTCTAGAGGGAACTTCATGCAATGGGGACCATTGCTTCCTAAGGAGGGAGGAATGATGTGAATGGAAATTTACCCATGGTATTATCCACCCATCATATTTTCCCACCCATGGTAATGTAATTAAAAAATACTATGAATAACCAGCCTCACTTTATGAGAGGACAAATTGTCCATCTCAATGTAGTTGGAATCATCATTCTCATCTAATAAAAAAATTAGTTTTTTGATTATTTTCTGGGTTGGTTTACTGCATAGGTTTCTTCTTTCGGTTCCTAGTGAAGCAATTACCCAAATATTGCCCCCACCAAGGTCCGGATCAAAATGGAATGAATATCCAACTTGGTGAAGTAAATTGATCCACGTAATTCATCCAACGATTCATCAACGATATGAATGGAAATTTTATCTTTAGTAGTGAGCTTGTTGAGCTCCCTATAATCAAGACACATGCCATGATCCATCCCTTTTATGCGCCAATACTACTAGAGCAGAGAACAAACTTTGAATAGGTTGAATTATATGAGCCTCTAACATTTCTGCAATTGTACGTTCAATTTCACTCTTTTGGGAATAGGGATATATGTAAGTTCTAATGTTTGGAGGAAAACTTCCTAGAATCAAATGAATAATATTGATCATGATCACAAATAGATGGGATGCCTTTGGGAGTCTCAAATGCCTTAGAATGATTGTCCAATACATTTTGGAGATCTGGAGAAATAGATGATTTTGATATTTTAGCCTCTACTGAGCATAAGTGTGCAACTATGCCTTGTTTTTCTTTCTTCAGAAGCTTTTTCATGCAATTAGAACTTATTCTCTTTCATGGTTTCCCTGTCATACCCACTAATTCAACTTTGTTTCCTTCTCAAAAAATTTCAAGAAAAGTTCTTGAAAATTAAAATCTATCATCCCCAAAGATCGTAACCATTTGACTCCTAATACAACATCAACAACACCCATTGGAATTGAAAGCATTTTTGCTATTCAATACATATTCACCCACGGTTAGCTTGATATTATGGCACTTTTAAGATAAATTTATAGTTCCTCCATTTGCAACCATCACTTCACAGTCAGGTGTTGGATATAGGAAGAAATTCGATTCCTTGGATATATTACACTAGATAAAATTATAGGTACTACCTGAACCAATCAACATTATTACATTTTTCTTCTTCATATATTCTTCTATCTTCAGAGTTTGAGTGGTAATTCTTGTCAATGGATTACAAGATATGGCCAGGTTCATTTCTTCTTTCTTTTCGGTTGGTTTCTAGTGTATATCCTCCTCTTGTGATTTTTCTTGTTCCACTTCTTCCCCCTCTTCACAATATATGTAGAATAATTTATTCTCAGCACAGTTATGACCTTTAGTGTATTTTCTATCACAAATGTAACAAAACCCTATTGCTCTTTTTTCTCCAATTGTTGTGGTGTCAACCTTGTAGGTTGTGGAAGGCTAGGAGGAACAACACTTCCATCTTTATTGTTTTGAGTGGTAGGCTTCCTTATTGCCATAATTTTTCTTTCAACTTTTCTTACCACCTTGAATTCCTTCTCCAATGAATCAAGTTCTGAAAGGCGAACCTTATGATGGATGTTATCCTTCAAATTCTATATGAAGACATCAATCCTATTCTCCTTTGGAATATTAGTTACCCTCATATTCAATTTTTAGAAGTCCTGAATGTGCCTCACATTAAACCCTTTTGTTTGAGATTTATCAATTGGCTAAAGAAGGAGTTTTTGTTTGTATCGTCACAATGTGCTATCATTTCCTCCATAAAAATTAACCAAGTGACAAGTGTTTTGCGAGAACAAGTACATTAATACCATACAAACAGATTGGGTTCCAAATATAAAGATACAATGCGTACCTTTTGTGTGTGTTGCACGTCATGTAAATCAAAATATTGCTTCATTTGTAGTAACCGTGTTACTGTATCCTTGTCATCAAACTTCCTCATATCGATCTTTAGAATGTGGTGGGTCTTTAATCCAAAGTTAGATTCTCTAAATTGTGATTAACATTCCTTTTATTCTCATCATGAGTTTCATGGAATACCTTTTCGCCATTAGGAATCATTTCTTGTAGCGACTTTGTTAAACCTTCCTTCAAACCTTCCATGTCTTCTTTTAATCCATCCTTCAAAACTTCCATGTGCGATTTTAAATCATTCTTCAAATGACCCGGCTTAGCCTCCATTTCATTTTTGGTTACTCTTTGCGAGAGCAAAATTTGTTGCACTTGGTCACATAATTTTGATATACCATCTTGTATTTCTTCCTCTTCTTCATGCATCATAGTAGAGCAATTTGGTTACTTACTAGGTGTGTCTATTTTTTTGTCTCAAGGAATTTTGGAATCAAGAGTGATATTTATGCTTCACTATGCCATTTGAATAATTCAAATTGATTTTTCAAAGAAAAGTTATGCAAATTTTTAAAAATACACACCTTTTACTTAATTTTTAGGAGCTTGATATTGAAATTGTTGTATCTCTATAATTTCACATCTCCAAGGTCTAATATTTCGTCCTATGACAGCCCTTTGAATCTTCTTTTCAACCCCATAATTTAGACCGATATTGGATTCTTCAAGAATTAGTTATGACCAATCTCCCATGATGAATTGATTATAGACTAGTTCAGTAGAGGGAACTTGTAGGAGTGACATGTCTAACTATTTTGATCTTCGACCCTCAAAATGGTACATGAAACACAATACCATGCACTTTCAGTCACTTTTTACGAAATTAAAATTTGATGCTCGGAGATAAAGTTATAATGATTTTCACCAGGCCACTTGTTTGAGATGAAATTCTAGACCCTGCAAGAAACCTAACTTCTTCAGATCATATCTCTCAAAAGATAATGAACTAAGATCTAAAATTCTTACACGAAGTTCACCAATATTTCAACTCCACGTGGTTGCAATTTTAGCTTTTGAAACCTCGTAGAAAAAAATCATAGCGAAAATGCAAAGATCACCTCTTTGAAGAAGCAAAACCGTATAATCAAAAGTTCTAATACCAAATGTTATGCCACCAACTTACAAAATAGAAGAAAAGATAAATCAACTACTTGAGAAATAGCTTCTTCGAGGGGGAAACCACTTTTACATCACATAAAAGAACAATTCTTGGATGATTGAAATGATAAGACTTCCTTGGTATATATAGGAGTTTAAGTGGTCGCAATATAATCAGAGCCTACATAACAATGATGACTTAGGGATACAACAATAACAATAGTGGGCTTCGATGGGGCACAACAATAACAATAGGGGGCTACACTAACAATAACAATAAGGGGAATACAGAAGCATTATAGTGGCCTAACAACAATTAATACAATTAGGATTTAGTGGTTTCCATCATATACATAACTAGTTCCTAATATCTTTATATAATGCTAATACACTGTTATATAGATATTAGCATTGTCATAAATTAAATGGGTAGGAAACCTCAATAGCTATCAATTCATAGTAGGCATCAAAGCACTTAACTTATAA
>APFE030895738.1:3980-31136 GCA_000404065.3 Pinus taeda | reverse complement strand
TTTATATATATATCTTTATTAGCATATACCACAACTTAAGTAGACAATTAATAATAATGTTCATAAGCCCATTATGGGGGAATATACTAATGACAACTATATCCTTTTATATATAAATAGAGGAGAATATACTATATGAACACAATGGAAAGGAATCAACCAGGAAGAGCACCAAAGAAACAAAGGAGAGAAAATCTAAAGGAAACCCTAGCTCAAGACGGAAGAGGAAGAATAAGACTGAATTAGGGGGCATGAAGCAAGAACAACAGAAGAACCAAGGGGGCGGGGGGGGGAAGAAACACTAAGAAGACAGGGCGGGGATCCAACACCTACTTACCTTCCAGCCATCATCTCTGTTGAGATTGATAGGCCTTTTCTCAATCTCTAAAGCTTCCCTTAACTTACAATGATGGAACTGAGCCACCTTGGCAATAACCTTGGCCTCCTCTATACAGACATGGTGCCTGGTCTTGTCCACATGCTCCGCTAAGGTTGAAGACTTTGTTCTCGCATGTCTCAGGTTAGCATCATGTTCGTAGATTCTTTGCTGGATGGAACGCCCTGTTTCTCCTATATAGGGTGTCCCACACGAACAAGGAATCAAATAAACCCCCTTCATGTCCATAGGGTTAACAGGATCTTTCACAGACCGAAGGGAATTACGAATTGTTTTGAGGGGCCTGAAGGTTGAGGGAATATCAAACCTTCTGAGGATCCAAGCAATCTTGTCTGTGGTCCCTTGGATATAGGGAAGATGGACACCCAGATGGCGTTCCTTAGGCTCCTTCTTCTTAAACGCATTTCTGGAGGCTTTAAGGAAAGCTTTCCGACCTAGGTGCCTACTATATCCACTTTCCACAAAGACATCAAGGAGGTGGGATCTCTCTCTATCTAGGCTCTCATTGTCCGAAATCCTGAGGGCACGCGTAGCTAGGGTGTTAAGTACCCCTATCTTCTGAGCCAAGAAATGGTGGGAATCGGTGTGAAGATACTGCTCCCTGTGCGTTTTCTTACGAAACATAGAGTGGGAGAGAGAACCGTCCTCCTTCCTAGAAATAAGAATATCCAGGAAAGGGAGGCTACCATTGACCTCTTTTTCCATGGTGAACTTGATAGCTGAGGACTGGCCGTTGAGGTGATTGAAGAAGAGATCCAGCTCCTCATGGCCATGGGACCATATGACATTCGTGTCATCTACATACCTTTTCCAAAGCTTCAGAGGGAGACGAGCCGAGGCTAGAGCTCTGGCCTCTAAATCTTCCATAAATAGATTGGCCACAATCGGGGAGAGGGGGGAACCCATGGCAACACCACAGGTCTGCTCAAAGAACTCACCCTCAAAACAGAAGAACGTGGAAGTGAGGCATACTTCAACCAGATGGGCAGTATCTGGATCTGTTAGGCGATAGATCACTTCCAAGGCCTCTTTTATATCTATGCAAGTGTACAATGAGACCACATCAAAGCTGACCAGAATGTCTTCCGGTTCAAGCTTAATATCCTTGAGATCCATGATGAAGGATGCCGAGTCCTTCACGAAGGACTCAGTGCGGCCCACCAGGGGCTTAAGCTTAAGAGCCAGAAACTTGGCTAGAAGGTAGGTCCTCCCCTCGATGGTGTTGACAATATGCCTCAAAGGTGCCCCTTCCATATGAATTTTAGGCACCCCATAGATTATGGGAGCGATGGGATTGCTCTCAATGAGCTTACGGGACAGGGAACTCATCGAGTTACTAGATTTGATGGCGAGAGCCACTGCCTTAGAGACTTTCTTCAGAGGGTTCTTGGCAAGTTTTTTATAACTTCCACTGTTGAGAAGATGATCTAACATCTTCTTACAGTAATCTTCTTTGTTGAGGATGACTGTCGCCCCTCCTTTGTCCACCTTCAGGACCACCACATCTTCATTCTAATTTAAGGACTTTAAGGCACATAACTCTTCTTTACTGAGGTTCCTCCGAGGGGGTTTAGCCTTCCTGACGACGATAGCACAATCCTGCCTGATAATGTCATTGATATTATCGGGCAGATCTTTAATTCCCTGTTCTACGTCAGAAATAATGTCGTCTACAGGGATCTTTCTAGGGGCAAGGGAAAAGTTTAAGCCCTTGCTTAAAAGACTAAAAACTTCAGGGGAGAAAGAAAAGCTTGAAAGGTTAATGACCTTACTATTCCGGGACGAGGGACCAGAGACCTTTTTGCTAAGGTCCTCATGGTCATCAAGACATAAGATACTCTTATGCGAGTCACTATCGTTAATGAAACACTTATTCTCATCAACTTCACTATTGATATTACCTAAATTATTATTATTATTATTAGAAGTCATATTATTATCTAACTCATTATTGATGTTGCTATATAACTCATTATTGATGTCCTTATTATTAATGCTCATATTATTATATACATTAGTATTAATATCACTCCCTTTAATACATTCCAAATTGATGTTAATTGGGTTGCCTAGATTATTATTAGTATTACTGACCATATTGTTATTGTCGTTAATATTAATGTCTATATCTTCATTATTGTTAATATGTAAATTATTCATAATATTAGTGTTTTTACTATATAAATTATTCTTATTAATAATACCTTCAACTTCATTCTTGTTAGTGTTTTTATTGGTCTTACATAAATCATTGACCAAGTCATTCATAACGCTATTATTAATACTGTAATCTTTATTATTTAAAAGGTTGTTAATACTATTACCTAACTCACTACCTCGACTACTAATATTAGCTTCCTCACGGTTATACTCACTAACGAGAGGATTACTGGAAAAACTGAACATGCCACACCGAATTACCTTCATAGTCACCTTGGAGCGATCTGATTTGCTGCCTCTGCTCCCACCGCACGAAAATTGACCGTCGTCGTGGGCAAGTTTCGAACCGCCTACACGAGCTCCACAACTGGGCGATCGATTACGATCTATGGACTCCCTGCTTGAGGTTCCATTATCGAAAACCACAATAACTCCCGTGGGCGAGCACGATCCAGAGGGCGAGACCACAATCGCACCTTTGACATGGATCTTCTGGCTCAGAGGGTTGTAATCCATCCTTGCAGGCAAGTAAGAAGACTTGTTTCCGTTCCTGCAGTCTGTGCTGATATCAATCAAGCTTACCGCTCCCTCAAGACTTAACCTACGAGCAACGTAACCATCATGGCCACCGACAGATGCATTGCTTACCGGGAGGTTGCGCAGCTAGGATCTGTTCTAGCAGCTCTGAGACAAACCTCTGCTTCGGAAGGGAGCAGTAGCTACCCTATCTTTGACATTGAGCTGAGATTGCACTCCCCAGGCCTCCGCAAACCTCTGACTACGGTTGACCACCTGCTTAGAGACTTGAAGAGTCAGTTCTGAATGGCTAGAATCTTCACTAGCAGATCACTCCAAGGCGACGGGGGAATGCCCTGAGCAAGAGCTACCCGAAGGATCTGCGCAGTCCAATGATGACGAGGCTGGTCTGTAGTAGTGATTTGGTTGACCAGATGAAGGGACTACACATCGATCATTAGAGCATTCTTCACTGATGGACGATACCCAAGAATGGAGGGCTGACTTCTGGGAAACAGAAATACGGCTTAAGGAACCATAAACAGCTGAATCCTCCTTCGCAGACTTCTGAGCTAAGACCTGAAACTTCAAAGCCTGCTTACGCCCTTTGATCTCTTCCAACCGCACCAATTTTAATGCAGAGCATGCATCTATTCTGGCCCACAGGGAGGGCGAGATCAAGCTCGAAAGTTCCAAGTGCAGCAACAGAAGGTTTTGAGAGAGGTGATCTAGGATTTTCTTGACCCTATTAATCTCGGACCTCAAAAGTGCAAGACTGGCTTTTACGAACACTCCATGATTAGAAGGAGTGTGGAGATGATGACTGAGTCGGGCGAAGACTGGGATAACTATGGAGTCTCTGCATCTCTTCAAAAAAGCTAGATCTGTCTTCAACTTAGAGACCTGCAAGCGTGCCCGTTCAAAATGGTGAACTTTAGATGCAATGGCTATATCGTGCAGGGTAACAATTGTAGAATTGAGGCTTCTGTGATCCATCATATTTGTAAGAAGAGCTTCGGCGTAAATCACATAACAAAGTTCATTGTCGACGCGTTTCGAACCAACTAGTGTGGTTCATTGCCAGGACAAGCTGAAGACACAAATCAGGCTTAGCGTGTTAAATAGCCTGAGCAGAGACTTCAACGGATACCTAACGGCTACCTTAATGGCTAATTTAAACTCTAGGGTCCAGGTCAAAGTTATATAAATAAATTTAATATTATTATTATTATTATTATAATATTAAGATCTAATAATATATTATTCTATTTCTATAAATAAATAAGTTAGGTGCAATAGCATTAATTCCAACGGTTATCATATAACTAAAAATGAATTATTTAATAATATACTTTCTTAGTCAAAATTAATCATAATAATCGGTTGAAATAATATTATAAATATATAATTTAAATTATTCATATAGTAATTCATATACTGATTATATATATAAATTTAAGGTAAACTAAGAGATTACTAATTCTTAAGGTAATTTTAAAAAGTTAAAATCGTTTATAATTTTCTGTTGTAAATTTGTTAATTAATAATACTATTATGAAACTCCAATAGTTAGTTTGAAAACTTAATGAGATAGTTTATTAACTAGATTACTATATATATATATATATTGTTTTAATATAAACCTAATGACAAATTGTTAAAAGATATCTAGACCTACTATATTAATTTATTGTTAATTTAAAGAGATGATTAGATAAATGTAATAAAATGTAATAAAAATAAGAGTATAAATATCAATGCAAATAAGATGAACAGAATTAGCACCTATAATAAATAATAATTAACTACATAATAGTAATGGCCTTATGGATGTAGATAAGAATAATAAAATGCAGTAAAGAGAAGAATCTAAATATCAATGTAAATAAAATGAATAAATTAGAACCTAGACTAGCAATAATTAACTACAAAATAATTACCTAACCTAGCTGGTGAAGGTCCCCCTTCAATGCCAAGAAATCATATAATCAAATCTAGAATAATAACTGTAATTTTATATATATATATATATATCTCTATTAGCATATACCACAACTTAAGTAGACAATTAATAATAATGCTCATAAGCTCATTAAGGGGAATATACCAATGACAACTATATCCTTTTATATATAAATAGAGGAGAATATACTATATGAACACAATGGAAAGGAATCAACCAGGAAGAGCACCAAAGAAACAAAGGAGAGAAAATCTAAAGGAAAGCCTAGCTCAAGACGAAAGAGGAAGAATCAGACTGAATCAGGGGGCACGAAGCAAGAACAACAGAAGAACCAAGGGGGCGGGGTCGGGCGAGGGGGGGGGAGGAAACACTAAGAAGACAGGGCGGGGATCCAACACCTACTTACCTTCCAGCCATCATCTCTGTTGAGATTGATAGGCCTTTTATCAATCTCTAAAGCTTCCCTTAACTTACGATGATGGAACTGAGCCACCTTGGCAATAACCTTGGCCTCCTCTATACAGACATGGTGCCTGGTCTTGTCTACATGCTCCGCTAAGGCTAAAGACTTTGTTCTCGCATGTCTCAGGTCAGCAGCATGTTCGCAGATTCTTTGCTGGATGGAACGCCCTGTTTCTCCTATATAGGGTGTCCCACACGAACAAGGAATCAAATAAACCCCCTTCATGTCCATAGGGTTAACAAGATCTTTCACAGAACGAAGGTACAACGTACAACGTAACTCCAGGTGTGTTTTATATTGAAGTCATTCGGCTATCATGATAATATATTACCCTTGTTTTTGAGACAATATATCATTAACTGTTCTCTGCTCTGTTCTGATCTTTGGATATCGCATTATCAGCGGTTTTCGAGAACTTCAAAAGCTCAAACGGACACTTCTTTTGCTCGTCTGCTCATTTCAACAAAGATGTAGCGGGCATGCTGAACCTTTATAGAGCTTCTCAGCTGGCATTTCCGGGCGAAAACATTTTGGATGAAACTAAAAGCTTTAGTAGTAAATATTTAAAAGAAGCCCTTGGGAAAAGTGAAACTTTCAGTGCATGGAACAAGAAACAGAACTTAAGGGAAGAGGTAGGAAAACATTGTGCCCGGTGCCAATGGAAATATGTCGCAACTTATTTTCTCTATGCAAGGGATCGGATTGGGTGAGTTTCTAATTTTGTTAGCCATTGCCAGATTAAATACGCGCTGGAGAATTCTTGGCATGCCAGTGTCCCTAGAGTGGAAGCAAAGAGATATTGTCAAGTTTATCGCTCAGATTACGCGCGCATAGCCAAAAGCGTTGACCAGTAAGTCAGACCCCATATTTAATTCCACTCCCATTACCTTCCTCCTTTAAAGTCTAGCATAATTTGCTCGTCCTTTTAATTCCTTGTTGATAATACCAAATGGGATTGAGTGGGTGCTACATTTTGTCTAATATCAGGCTGCCCAACGTGCACAACCAAAAGATTTTAGAGCTAACAAAATTGGATTTCAACATCATCCAGGCCATCCACCAAAAAGAGATGAAGAATGTCACCACGTAATTAACCAACCCTGTATTATTTGGCATATTATTTTAGAATCCACTGTACGTCTCCATAAACCGAAACTAATTACTTGAGTTCAATGTTGCTCTGATTCTGTCTTGATTGTTTCTGTATCACAGCTGGTTTAAAGATTCGGAGTTCCCTCTATTAACCTTCAGTCGGCAGAGGCCAGTGGAATGTTTCTTCATAGTAGCGGCGGGCACGTATGAGCCTCAGTACGCCAAATGCAGATTCCTCTTTTCAAGTGGCGTGCTTGAATACTCTTCTGGACGACATGTATGACACATATGGAACTCTCGATGAATTGAAGCAATTCACTGAGGCTGTGAGGAGGTAGGTCATTGCTACAATCGCCATCATGATCTTGCACACCCTGATCTATATTATTACGTGGCTAATTATATTCTATTATATTGGCTCTTCAGATGGGACCTCTCCCTCACAGAAAACCTTCCAGACTATATGAAGCTCTGCTACAAAATCTTTTACGACATTGTTCACGAAGTAGTTCGCGAGGCAGAGAAGGAACAGGGGCGCGAGTTGCTGAGCTTTTTCCGAAAGGGAGTAAGTAGTAATGCTGAATTTGTAAATTGTGTTATTCACGCAAGAATTAACGCACACACAAACCTTGTAAGAATTGGTAATAATCTTAGTATGCACTTACTATTTTAAACTCTTGTGCATGAGAATCGATAAGTTTTTGCTGTTCAATGCTGATCTGAATGTGGATCCATTGAATTTATCAGTGGGAAGATTATATTCTGGGGTATTACGAAGAAGCCGAATGGTTAGCCTCTCAGTACGTGCCAAGCTTGGAGGAGTACATAAAGAACGGTATCATTTCCATCGGTCAAAGGACACTACTGGTGAGTGGAGTATTATTGATGAAGGGGCAAATCCTTTCGCGAGAGGCACTAGAGCAGTTAGATTATCCCGGAAGACGTGTTCTCACAGAGCTCAACTGCATCATTACCCGCCTAGCGGACGACATACAGACATATAACGCTGAGAAGGCTCGTGGAGAATTGGCATCCAGTATTGAATGTTATATGAAAGAACATCCTGGAAGTACAGAGGAAGTGGCTGTGAATTACATGTACAGCCTCCTGGAGCCGGCAGTGAAGGAGCTGACGTGGGAGTTTCTTAAGCCGGAGGACACGTCGGATGTGGACATCCCATTCCCATGCAAGAAGATGGTGATGGAAGAGACTAGAGTGACGATGGTGATATTCAAGGAAGAAGATGGGTACAGCATCTCTAAAACAAAAATCAAAGAATACATCAGAGAGTGTTTCATTGAACCACTGCCACTCCTCCCAACTAAGACTATGTGACTTTTTCATGATAACTCTTATATTGAAGATTTATTTATTACACATAAGCCTTCTTATCCATGATCATAGTATCATAAATGACATATGGCATGAAAGAAATATTTATATAGCTGACACATAAAGGGAGTCCCCTTATAATAGATCTATGACTTGACTTGTAAACGAAATTTCGGGATATTTTGGTTTCAGCTTTAAATTATATAGTTGTATATGGAGTTATGATATAATATATTTAAATTACAATCTGATACAAAGCTGTGATTGGGAGCTATTTTCGTGGACAATGATTTAATGTTTTTACAATCTGATATAGAGTTGTGATTTCTTCATAGCCAGAGGAAATAACATCCTCATTCTCAAAGCCAGCGGCAATGGATATGTATGAGGAAGTGAACATGAAAAAGTGTTAATGCATGAAAGTGTTAATGCACACGCAATTCTCAAAGGAAAGTATTGTCTTGTTCTTTTATTTTTTTTTGCATTAGTTCAATTCCTAAGGCATGAATTATTAGAATAATCAAGTAATATTCATGAATATAACATCTTACTTGTATATAAGATAAACAAAATTGTGCATTGTAAATATTAATATTCTTATATTAATGAATATAGCTTCTTACTTTTATATAAGATAAACAAAATTTTGCAGCATAAATATTAATATTGCATTGCATAACATTTTATTATAGATTTAAAAATATTAATTTGTATTTTATGGAAATGTTATGTCCTATATGTTATTTTTCATTAATATTAATATTGTATTTTAATTTATTATTATATATTTAAAATGATTTTTTATCTATAATTATTTTTATATATTTTAAAGATTAATAATGAAAAAACCCGCATATAATTAAAATTAATCATTTTTAATATAAATTTAATACATATAAAATTATATAACTCTTTTTGTTTGTCAATCTACACCCAATTATTCAATTTTTTTAGCAAATGATACTACAATAAGTTTATAAATCTACATTCACTATTATATTTATATTATTATTTAATGTCAATTTGTTAGGTGGTCTATATTCCTTTATAATTATTATTATTTTCATGTTTTTAATTTATTGTGTTTCTGATTGAATTTGTGATACTTCTTTCATCATAGAAAAAATAACTAAATAGATGTGCATTAATTTGTAGAAAATAAAATATATTCGTAAAAATTGAAATCATATATAATAAAAAATAAAATGAATTGAAATTAATTATGGTAGGAAATAAAATAATGTTGCAAAAAAATATAAGTTTAAGTAAAGAAATAATGTCCCAAAAAAATAACATGATTGATAAAAATTGAAACACAATATTTAAAATAACACAAAAAAAAAAAAAAAAAATTGAATAAACCTTATTATACTCACACTCTAATGCAGCATTTATCCTTTAGTTTTAAACAAGAAGGGTTTCTTTTTGGTTAATGTATATGAGGAATATAACGAAGTCATCCGTAACTTGTAATGCGTCTTTTATCCCTCGTTTTTAAGCAAGAAGGCCGCTCTTTTTTTTAATTATTATTAATGTATATGAGGAATATCATGAAGTCATCCCTAACTTGTAAATTACATAATTTAAGATAAAAAGTAATTAAAATAAGTTACATTAAATTAAAAATTAAGAGTAAGAAAAATCTAAATAAGAAAGAATTTTATTATTATAAGAGTGTCTTCGTACATATCCATTAATATTGTCTCAAATCTTCAATTTGATCTTCTTCACCAATTCAAACTCTAAATTTCTCTTCCCTAAGCCTCTTTCATACTACACTAAGTCTTTTTCTTTTATAGAGAGACTAACATAGATAAAATCTATTATTATTTAGAGTAAAAATAAAATTTAAGAGTCAAGTAGAATCTAGTTCCAATTTAGAGAGCAAGAATCCTAGCTAAATAGAACTTATACTATCAACATAAAGAATGAAAGCAAGATTTAATTCAATATTAATTAGAATGAATCCCAATTAATTCCACTACATTACATAGCCAAAATATTCTTATAGATGAGTTTATCTAATTAGTTTGTATCTAATCTCAATTTTATATGTTATTTCATATTCTGTTAATAAATCTCGAGAATAATTCCAACTAATATAACTACTTGTTTTCTCATTTATAATTTTTTATTCAAAATATGAAATTTTTTATATATTATAAAATATTCACAAATTAGATGATAATTTCAATATAATTTTCTATATAGCACTACCAAAACACATATTTTTCTCATAATATTGTCAAAAATACACTATATTTCGAATTCATCATCTCCTTTCAAACAAAAATATTTTTATTTTAGACTCATAATCTCCCTTAAACAAAGATATTTTTAATTTGATAAGAATTAACCATCTTCATTTGGTTTAGTACTTTAGCATTCAATCATGTTCATTTCATATAATACTTCAAAAATAAATCATGCTCACTTGAAATAATACTTCATAAATTAGTCATACTGGCTTGATACATAGTACTTCATGAATCTAATCCAATTATGTTCATTTGATATACTTTCTACATGTTTTCAACTTAAGTACTTTATTAGATTTTTATTTCAAACCTTCATTAAATTATTTATTTTCTTTCTCTCTTTTTATAATAGAAATAAAATCACATAAGCATTATCTCTTCGCATTGATATTACCAACACTATAACTAGAGAAAATATCACCATATTAATTTTTCAAGTAGAGGGAAACTTATTAATATTGTCGAAAATATAAATCCCACAAACCATCTTTAAAGTACTAAAAAATATTTCTTCCATAAAAAATATATGCAATATAAAAATAAATATAATGTTATAGATAAAAGTAAAAAAGATGTGAAATATAAAAAGATATATAATGTCATAGATAAAAGTAAATAATAAGGGTTTCCTATCATCTTCCAAATTAACTTATGATTATTGTTCCCACAAAGTTAACATTATTTGTTCCAAAAAACATAAGGATGTTAAATTTTACTTTTGATTGTTGAATATAATCCATTAATATTTTATTATTAAATTCTCACTTATTTTATCAATGTAAGTTAATATCTTATGCATATTTCATACTATAAATTTTGAAGAAAAAAACGTTGTCACTATTGGTCCAACAAAGACATAGGGATGGTACATTTTACTCTTTAAGTGTTGAATATGAATCAATTAATATTTATTATATAAGTTAACATCTCATGCATATTTTATGCATATTTTATATTGTGAATTTTCAAGCAAAAATCATACTATAACATAAATTGGTAGATTGTAATAATTATTAGAAAATAAAGATTTACAAGTAATATTTACTATTTGCATAACAAGAATTATGAATATGTATTTTAAATTTATAGTAGAAATTTATAAAAGTTTTCATAGTAATTATTTGTGGTAGAGTTTTACAATTGATTTTTTTATTAAATTTGGACAATATATTTTTATAGCAATTTTATGGCAGATTGTGATAGAAATGTTATGATGGAAATGTTATGTGGCAATTTTTTGTAGTAGGAGCAAAAGAGAATCATGCAAGTATTTTAACAAGAAATATACAAATATGGTCTACTATCAAGTTAGGTTTCAAATAATATTGGTCTAATTATGTCTCCAAACCTCATTTTTTTTTCAATTTTTTGTTTCCTTTTTTTTAATGAAATAGGTAGGATAGATGAATAGATGAAGATTATAATTAGATTGAGTTATTTTATTGTGTGGATTAAGAGTTATTTAAGTGTGATTGAGTCACATAATTCATGTAAACCATATTGAATTCAATATGCGCTTGCTTATAATAATATTTCAGCTAAGGAATAAGAAATGCATTAATATACCATGGTTCTAAAGTAGAGATCATGAATTTTCTTTGAAATCCATCATTATGAGGTTAATGAATCATTACTTCCGAAAAACTTTTTGAGACAAGACTGTGAGGTTTGAGGACGAAGAGCTAGGGTTTCAAGCTTCTGCAAGTGTTGAACTCCATGCAAGGGTGCAAAGGGGGGAGCTCCACTCCCTCCTACAAGCAGGTTGTGGCCAGCTGAGGTAAGAAACCAATAGAAACTACCAAAGGTCCTTTAGAAGAAGGGAAAATGAACATGGAAGAGGAATATGATTTAACCAAAACAAGGGAGGACAATAGAACAAAAGAAAATCAGGAAGAAGACAAGAAAAAGGGAGCATAAAACAAAATGCAAAAGGGACCATGTAAACCCAAGGTTGAGGTTACGCCCAGAGTTCTTTTAAATGATCCTACTCTGCAAGTGCACATGGACCACATGGGGACCTATGCTATCATTTGTAAATTCATGGGATTATGGCCCACTGAAAAGGCACTAGAAGCGTGGATTAAATACCACTAGAAACCAAAAGGAAGCATAGACTTACATCTTGGGTCAAAGGGTTTCTTCACTGTGGTCTTTACAAATATTGAGGATGGAGACGGGGTGTTTGAAGGAGGGGCCTACTTCTATGGCATAGCAGGCCTCTAAATGCAGCTGTGGATGATGAATTTTTCCCTGGAGTGAGAGACTTTCACTTCGGTCCCGGTTTAGGTATGACTCTACTCCCTAACTCTTGATTACTAGCAAACAGAATCATTATCTGCCATAGGAAACAAATTATGGCATTTTTCAAAGCTTCTAAGGCCACGAGAAGGGGAAAATATACTTCCTTCGCATGAATATGTGTGGAGATGGATCTCTCTAGAGCTCTACCGGATGAGGTCATCTAGGAAGTTTTTGATGAAGAATGGGTGCAAATAGTAGGTTATGAACATATTCCTTTCAAATGTCGCAGGTGCCATGAGCATGGGCATGTATTTAGAGACTACCCTCTCAGTAAAATAGAGAACAAAAGTAAAGCTACCACAGTGAAAGACACTAAAAACTTTCAAAAAGTGGGATATAGAGGAAAAGGGGGCAAAAGGGGGCCAAAGCAACATCAAATAGAAGGGCAACAGGCCAGTCTGAACAGGTTCCAAGTACTTGAAGAGGAGGAAGAGATAACAAAGGTAGATCAAGTAATGAAGGGAAGCACAGGGCAGAAGGAGAAAGAAGAAGATAGTGAAAAAACACAAGATATTAATAAACAAAAAGAGACTATGCTGAGAGATGGAGAACTGGAAATGGACCAAGATATGACCCAGAGTGACATGGAAATGGAGGATCATGAACTACAAGAGATTCTTGATAGAGAACACCTAGATATGGAAGGGTTCTTGAAACAAGGGACCATGGGAAGGGTAGACTCAGTACCTCAAGAAGAGTTGAACAGAGTACAACAGTTGTTCCTATGGAAAAATCAGGCTAAAGGGCTGGAAAGGCAAAGAAACAATGAAAGGCAGGGCAATGAAGGTGTGAAAACTATGAAAACCACACCAAGATTAGCTTCTAGTACTTTTCCTTATCCACGTAGCTTCAACTTCATTTTTCCCTTTAGCCTTATCATTCCTAGTCATGGTTCAACTTCTTGTTACAATGTCAATGCGTGGTTGATCTTCTCTTGGTTCAGTGGTCATGATTTGGACATTTATTGCAGGCTTTTTCTTTCTTTTCTCTTGCATCTTCATAATAATTATGAGACATTCTTCTATCACATGGTCAAAATACATACAGTAATTGCATGTAGTCATCGAGTTATGATAATCTCTTGCAAAGTTTCCTACTTGTCCACAGTTGTAACAGATAATCTGGCCACAGCCTCGACTACCTCCTCCTCATCTCTATCCTCGTCCTTGAAATCCTCCTCAACCAGCATGTTGGCCTTTCCCCTCATGTGTATTTCCTTCAACTTGTAGTCTATAACTATCAATAGTGTGCTCCATGATTAAGTCATAACTTCGGCAATTTTCCTCATCATGGCCTACTGATCTATAGAAGTTACAAAACAACCGCTTCGGGGTTTGTATATATTTTTGTAATAGGTAGCAATATTTAGAGTGATTTTTGACCTCGTGTTCTAAAACTCTTGCACCACAGACTTGGGTTTACTAGATTAGGCACTCCACTTGCAATATAGTCTTTGAACATGGGCATTGATCCTTATAATAAACTTATGCTTTGCATTTCATACACCATGCTTCTGATCTCTTTAGTCTAACTACTCTACCCTTCTTTAGATCCTACAATTCTAGGGTCAATGTAGCTAGTTGATTTTGTATCTGTTGTACTCTTGCGTGAGTATCTCCAACTGGTGAAGCTTCCATATTCATCACAATCTCCAATGCTTTAGCTTGCATTGCAATATTCTAATGTGTCAATGGTAACCTAATATGTGGCAGTAGCATGGCTATGAGCCATTCCTGATGCTTATGTGGGGGTATCTAAAAGCTCACTTGACCCATCAACACCTTAAATCATTGATCCAACTCCCACATAGATTTAGTCACTTCTTGTTTAATTTCTTTCAACTTTGTGATGCACTGTGATTCTGACTCTGGCTTCTTGAACTCCATTACCGATTCTTTCTTAATTTCACCAAACATAGAATTCAACTTACTTGTTGAGTATTTCATATACCATGTTAGTGATATGTCCCTCAACGATGTGACGAGTTACACCTTATTTACATCATCATTATTAATCTGTCTCTCGGTCCAAAACTAGTCAGGGTCCTTTGATCCTAGTCCTTTAAAGACAGGTAGCTTAATGTCATCGACCATTCTTCTTCTTCTAGTCAGGTTAGGTGTACGTGGAGGTGGAGGTGGATGTAGAGGTGTAGGGGAAGTATGGGGAGGGGTATGGGATGTGAACATGGTAGACGGATGGGGGATCCCAAAGACACCCTGATTCTTCTCAACTCTCGACTTTGACACGCCTTTAGGATGGGGAGGAAAATGCCATGGGGTTGTAGGGTTACTTCTTTCCTCTTCACTCTCATATCTTAACAAAGGGCTATAGTCAGTATTAATATAGCTCTTCGACTCCGTTATATATTTCTTTCCACTTCACATAGCTCCTAGTTCCAACTTATTTCTTCTTTGCCCAAACATTAATCTGACTACATCCACAAAATCCCCTTTTCACACAATAACATATTAATCTAGAGCTTCATAGAATTTAAGAAATTACATCATGGGCCTTTGAAGCATCTTCATTCAGCTTGAATCATTATAGGACATGATCACGTCGATCACAAACTCAGTGATAAATCCTCCCAAAATGCTATTGATCTAGAAATCAACAGCCCTTGAGACACTAGTATCGATTCTCTTGAACTGCTTTATCAAATCGGGATTCCACAACTTAGGTTCGTCTTCTTTGAAATAGGTATTATCCTCGGTCAACTTAGATACCCACTCATACAATTCAATATGGAAAGAACCAAACAAGATTTTGTATTGCTATTCATAAATGTATTTATGCAACTTCTCTTCAGCTGGTAAATCTAGGGTTTCTGTTTTCTTTCTCTGCAAATTCTCTTTCTTTTTGTTTAACCACTCCTGAATATATTTCTTCAATGAATGCCAAAGTGTATCCCTTAAGCATATATCAGTCTCAACAATAAAACCATTTGTTGGTTTGAGAGGGCTTGACCCAGATTCAAAGTGTCTTGCACACCAACAAAACCCTCAACTACTAGTCCTTTTAGAAATGACTTGCAAGAAGATCACAGTCTCACCCGAAGAAGTTATGGGAGGCTGTAGAAGCAGACTTCTGCAACCAAAGGGATATCTATGTAGTGGCACCATGTATTTACTTCTATTATATATTTATTAGATAACTTTGTGTGCATAAGAACTTCATATAGATGATTAATTTAGCATAATCACATTAAACCCATAAGCTCTAACAAATAATAGTATATCTTACAGTTCTCCAGATAATTCAATAGAAAGCATCCATAATGATACTAAAAACAAAAAATAACGAACACAGAAAGATATATAGTTCTTCACGAAAACTTTTTGTTTATTAATATAAATCTTTTGTACATATACATCTTCAACCTCTGTACCTAGCTGTAGGTTGTCTCGACACTCAGCTTTCCAGGCCTCCATGCACTCAGATGGGAATCCTTCCCCAAAATTACAGACTATAGATGTGAATACATAGATTCAATTCACTTATGATGATATCATATATCTAACTACAAATTATCGCATCTCTTAATATACATTTCATCTTTACAAAAACCATGGCCCACATACCATCGATCCACAAAATAAGTACTAATACCTAATACAAGTTAAAAAATAACTTCTTTGTACCATCCCCAAAGCCCTAAAATACCGCGTGATGAATATACCTTTGCGAGCTCTACGTGATCTTCTCCTTCTTCTACAGGGTCTTTTACCCAAAACATGGACGAAGTTGGGCCATGCCTAACAATATGGGCATCATTATCAAATTGCAACAAATTAATATCAAAGATAGAATGTCAATAATGAACTGATGGAAGCATATGAGAAGCTCCCCTCGAATATGCACCAATCCTTTATAATCAAAAAATATTATACTTGACAATCTAAGTCAAAAATTGTGTGCATACATGAATTTCCTTCATAAGAAACGTATACAAAATGTAAAATGTTGATTTTTCATAACCACATCTGCCCCTGAACATGTCATGTTTGTTCTTGATCACTACCACTTCATCAAATACAATATTTGTAATATGAACATTGTAGGTTTTAACCTTGTACAACAATTACCTGCAAACAAATTCTTAAAACAAAAAAATACAAAGGCGAGAAGATTAAACAAATACATAGAGATTATCCCCTGGATCCCAAAACCTAGACTACTAGATTGATTTTTCATTATGTTCCTTTCAATCTTACAATATATATATATATATATCGAAGAATTCATAAACCCCAATCCATTAACCCTAGATTAGAATATAATCATCATTCCCTTGATCAAATCTACAAAGTGCCTTGGGTAGAGAATCATCATGCCAAAAACCATGTCCAAAATACATGTACAAAACCATGGGTAGGTCTGCCCACCATCTATGGGTCTGCCCCTCATCCTTGGGTTGTATAGGAATAGAAAAATTTCTCGGGGCACTTCCTCATATCCCATGTAAGGGGGTATACCACCCCCTTGTAAACCCACCTGTGACCCCCTATTCTGCTTGGCACAATGAACAAGGGGCTACCGCCCCCCTTGTGACCCCCCCACGCATGCGACTAGTCATGGAAATAATATAACAAAAACCCCACATTCTCCTCCTTATTTTCTTTTCCACACAGGGGGTCACAAGAGAGCTTAGTCGTTGGTCCAGCTCTACAATACCCATTGTTTCTCTACACTAAGAAAAATTCTTAGTGCTCATAGACTTTGTAAATGCATCTGCAACATTCTTCAAAATTTCCACATTTACCAACAACACCTTTTTGTCCTCAACCATATCCCTTAGAATGTGATACTGAACATCAATGTGCTTTGTCTTTGAATGATAAGTAGAGTTGTTTGCCAAGAAAATTGCACTATGGCTGTCACAATCTATCCTTATATCTCATTGTACTAACCCCGTATTTGAACACAATATATGCAGCCAAACTTGCATGAGTGTCAGCCATGTATTCTGCCTCTATACTACAAATTGTCTCTTTCTCATCCAACTGACTACTCCTACAAAAAGGTTAAACACATACGCAGTTGTAGATATTCTCTAATCCATATCTCTAGCCTATTCGGCATCAACAAAGCTGCCACGTATTTCCAATCCTGGTCTTCATTGGTAGCACAAACCATAATCACTAGTGCCAGGAAAATACCCGAAAACCTGTTTCATTGTTGTCCAATGTTCCTTCACTATTTTTGACATATACCTGCTCAATACTCCCACTATGTGTGCAATTTTTGGTATAGTACAAATTATTTCATACATTAGGCTATTGACTGCACTTTCATGTGGAACATGGGACATGTCTTCTTCTTCTTCTTGTGTCTTGGGATGTTGCTCAACAAATATAATTACACCTACGGGAATAAGAACCTTCGTCGGTTTACTATCATTCATATTAAAGCTCTACAATATTGTTTTAACATACTTCCTCTAATTTGAACAGAGCTTCCTCTTTTCCAAATTTCATATAATTTCCATACCCAAAATATAGTTTGCAACACCAAGATCCTTCATGTCGAATTTGGAGGACAATTGGGTCTTCAAATTCAGGATAATGTCTTTGTCATTTCCAATTAGTAACATATCATCCACATACAAGACCAAATAAATAACACAATCACCAAATAATTTAAAATACACACAGTGATCCTCTTTTCTTCTAGTGAAGCCAAGTTCCTGTATATATGTATCAAATTTCTAATACCATTTCCTTGGTGTCTGTTTTAACTGATACAGAGACATTTTTCATCTACATGCTAGTTCTTTCTTACCCTTCCCTACAAAGCCTTCAGGTTGCTTCATGTAGATCTCTTCTTCCAAATCCATGTGAAGAAATGTTGTCCTCACATCCATCTGTTCTACCTCAAAATCAAAATTAGCAGCAACAAATAACTTGACAACATGAGAAAATATATCACGAAAATAAATTCCTAACACATGGGAATAACCTTTTGCAACCAACCGAGCTTTGTATTTCTCCAACTTGCTTTCTGCATTCATATTCTTCTTAAACACCCATTTGTTTCCAATGGGTTTCCTTCCATCCAGCAACTCCACCAAATCCCGATCCTCATTTTTGTCCAAAGATGTCATTTCATCAACCATGAACTCTTTCCATAGTTTTCCATCCTATGAATATACATCCTCCCTGACAGTTTTGGGAGAATCATCAATATTAGAAAAAGAAAAATTCAAACAGAAAGGAGATGGACTATACCTTTATGGTTTCCTTCTCTCTCGAAATGATCTTTTCAAAGTTGGAGTTTGTGGCTCTTCATCTTTTGATTCTTGTTCTATTGTAGAGTCTGATTGTTCCTCCTTTAGCTCAAACACTATCTTCTTAGCTTCCTTTGATAAGAATTCATCTTTAATAACACATTTCACCTCTCTAAACACCACAATTTAGTTGTACAGAACCTTCCTTATTTTTGGGTTCCAATGCTTATAACCTTTTAAACCATCCTTATACCCAATAAAGATGCACATTTCATATTTAGTATCCAAATTGCTTCTTTTCTCCTTTGGAACATGTACATATCCATCATAAGAAATTACCCTCAAATGTGAAAGAGAGGGTTTCTTACCAGTCCATACCTCATGTGGAGTCTTATCCTCCAAGTTGATGAAGGTGATCTATTAACCAAGTAACATGTAGTCTCCACTTCCTCTACCCAGAATTCTTGTCCTAACCCGAGACCACTAAGCATGCTTCTTTCCTTTTCCATCAATGTCTTATTCATTCTTTATGTAACTCCATTTTGCTAAGATGTGTATGGAGTAGTCCTCTGTCATGCTATACCACACTTCTTAAAGAACTCTTCAAATTCCTTCTTGCAAAACTCTCCACCATTATCTATCCTCAACACCTTGATCTTCTTATATGTCTCATTTTCCACCAAAGCCTTAAATTCTTTAAACTTGTCAAAAACTTTAGATTTCTTCCTCATGAAATATATCCATGTATTCCTTGAGAATTCATCTATAAAGGATACATAGTACGCAAAATTACTTAGTGATGGAATTGACACAGGTCCAAACACGTCATTGTTCACAAGCTCTAATATCCCTTTCGCCCTCGTAGTGCTAGAGGGGAAACTCACCCGATTCCGCTTGCCATATACACAATGTTCACAAAAATCAAAATACAGAGAGAAATTAGACATATCTTCTACCATTCCATTACCATGCAGTATTCAAAGTCCCTTCTCTCCAATATGTACAAGCCTTTGATGCCATAACATGGTCTTTTCTCCATAGACCACTAGGTTTTCTGCTCCACTTTCAGGAACCACATAATTATTGCACCCATCAGTAATAGTGCTACAAAAATATTGTACAAAGTTATAATCTGAAATCCCCACATAAATAGTACTCCTCCTCGAACCATTTTGCACGTATCTTTCTTGAGCACTATTTTTACACCTGCATCATCCATCTTGCTTACAAAACTCAAATTTCTAGCCAATGAAGTGGTTTGCAGAACACCAAGAAGGTGTTCTAATCTTTCAACCTTGCAACTTTAGCTTAAATTTTATGTGTCTGATGATTCTAGACTTCCTATCATCCCCTAAGAAGACATCACCACCATCATATTTCTCATACTTGCAGAACGACTCCCTATGGGGAGTGAAGTGAAAGGATGCAGCTTAGTCAATCAACCATGCCTCATTATTTACATGTGTACTTGAAGAAGAAGCCAAATAAACATCGCCACCTTCATCTAATGTGGTTTTTGTCTCTACAGAAGGAGCACCATTAGATCGCTTTGCTTTCTTAGGAGCTTTAGATCTACAGTTACTTTTGTAGTGTCCTTCCTTTCCACATTTCCAACATACCTTTACAAGTTTTCCTAGAGATTTAGATCTCCCTCTCAATTTAGATCTCCCAGTTGAGGACTTATTTTGATTTACGTTTCGGGACCTTCCTCGTACCGACAAGTCATATCCATTATGTCTCTCCATATTTTTCCATCTCATCTCATCTGACAACAAGGATGAGACTATTTCATCAAACGTCAAGGTAGTTGTATTTCTTGCTATTGCAACAACTAGACTATCCCATGAATCTGGTAGAGTACACAGCAAAGTGATGCACTTATCTTCTTTTGAAATTTTTATATCAACAAATAACAACTAGCTTACCACAGTATTAAAGGTGTTTATATTCTTTGTCACTGAGTCTCCATCCTTCATCGTCAAGTTATACATATTTTTCCATGGGAACAATTTGTTTACCAGAGACTTAGACTGGTAGAAAGTCCCTAACTTGACCCACAAATCCTTCATCGTACCTTCCCTTGATACATTCAACAATCCGAAATCTAAGATACACAATCGTATTATGCTCTTTGCCTTCTAATCCAACTTCGTCCAATATTCTATTGACGTTTATGTTAGTTTATTACCCAGATCTACAATGGTCAACTGATATTTATCCACAAGTAGATCCTTGATCTTGAGCTTCCACAGCTCAAACCTATGACCATTAAATTCCTCGATCTCTATCATTCTATATATACCCTAATTATAGCTCTTGGATACATCATTAAGATCTTAAGAATATCTGTTGACACATCCTCCCCTGATGATGGACTCACTTGGTAGTCTGAAACATTGGGTTCACAAAACTCTACAACAGGTCATTCCTCCTCTATCTAAAACTCTATCATTCTACTGTTTGCCATCTTCTTTCATCGCAAGAATTGATCTCATAGATCTCCCACTGAATAGGCCCAAGAAAATCTCCTCAGCAGTAAAGGTGTCCTCTTCAAGATGAAAAAAATATGATACTAAATGTAGGTTTTAACATTGTACAACAATTACCTGCAAATGAATTCTTAAAACATAAAATATACAATGGTGAGAACATAAAAAAATACACGTATATTTTCCCCTTCATCCCAAAACTAGGACTACTAGATTGATTTTTCATTATGTTCCTTTCAAGGTTACAATTCATATCTATCCATGTCGAAGCATTCATAAACCCCAATCCATTAATACCAGATTAGAACATAACCATAGTTCCCATGACCGAACCTACAAAATACCTTGGAAAAAAAACCATCATGCCGAAATCCATGTGTAAAACTCATGCACAAAACCATGGGTAGGTCTTTCTACCATCTTTGGGTCTACCCCCTAGCCTTGGGTCCACATATATATAGGAAAAAAAAATCTCGGGTGTTGCCCCAGACCCCTTATAGGGGGGCAACCGGCCCCTATAAACCCCCCGAAAGGGGGGAACTATTGCCCCACCCGATGACCCCCTTGACGTACCCAGTGCAACAAATAGGAGGGGATAATGCCCCCTCTCCTCCCCCTCCCCCCCAACATGTGTGACTAGTCATGGAAAGAATATAACACAAACCCAACAAACATCCCTGAAAGAATATCAAAATGACATTGGGATTCATCATCAAGATACACATGCATAACTCCCCCTGAGATCATACACTATTGATCATGTGGACCTGATAGTCATCATCTTCTTTCCATAAGGTTATTTAGTCCACATTTACTTCTACAATCATTGTTAGAAGCATGCATTAGGTCCAATGGACTCTAGTAGGGACAATCTTCCCTATCTCTTTGATTGTTGCTCCTTGTTCGTCCAAAATTGTTTGTAATTTCTAATCATGTGTTCGAGATTTTGATGTTTAAACCATCTCATGTAGTAAGAGGCTTCCAAGCTTCCATTCCAACTACTTGACTTGTAATTAGTAGCCTTGTGCCTAAATGAGTTAAAAGTAAAACAATATCCATAAAACCATCTTTTATACCTAGGTATTCTTCTTGAAGGAATTGATATAGTTCTCCAGGATCTTGATGTTTTCATATATGATGAGTGACTTGATTCAAACTTTTGTGGGTCCTTATCGTCTTCTAGATCTAAAACCTTGTGGTTGTATCCAATGCATTTCTTTATTAGAGGAGAGTGTTGTTTATTAATAATATTATATAGGGATTCATATGCCTTTACCCATTTTTTGTTTTCTCATAATCTTCCCTTAAAGTCACAATTTTTGTTTATAACATTTGACAATGCCTTTCTTTTTCTTGAATTTGTTTTGCTAAGTCTTCTATTTTTCTATCGCCAACTTCTAATCGGGACTTTAGCAAGTTCATTTATTTGACAATACAAATATATCTTGTTTTCAACTCTTTGTTTGCATTCTTTAGTATATCAATTTCTTTTAATGATTTCATTAATTCATTTTCTTCACAACCATATAATTCACTAGTTGATTGATCTTCAAGAGCATTAAGTACTTTGTAACTAGTGTTAGAATCTGGATATGAAGCTTCCTGATCATCAAATGTGCTATGACTATCTTCATTTGAATAAAAAATATTCTTGGTAGAAAAATTCCTTTCGGCATTTTTCTTATCAACATCCTTTTACTTTTCTTTCTTGTTATGATTTTCTTGATATGTACATTTGGATGTATAGTGACCTAATCTTCCACAAGAAATACTTTTAAAGGGAAGCTCACATTTGAATTTACCAATTCCCACTTGCAACAACATCAAATCAACTGATAAGACCTCAACAAGTTAATGTTTCCCATGGGAGTTCTGGTAATAATCACAGGGGTTGTGGAAAAGGCGAGGGGTGCATGGATTTGAATGCAGGAACAAAATTTGCAAAACATTTTTATCATACTCCCATAAATGGCAAGTTTAAAAAGTTTCAAGGTTTAATGAAATCTATGTTGCTAAGGGTTTTTATGGGTTTTTCTATTGAGTATGCATTGACACGTCTATATAAGATGTTCAATGGCACTGAATGGAAGAGGAACACATTGAATGCATCATTTTTTACTCTCACATCTCGTGCAAATACTTTTGCGACTATGTTTTCTTTTCCCCTTTTATGGTTGGGACTTTTTGTGCTATTGGTCTTTATAAGAAGTGTGGTAAAGGTTCTTCAGGCCTTATGTTTCCGGATGTTGTAGATGTTTTTAAGCCGCACAAGGCATGGTGAAGTTTTATTTCCCTTATAGCCATGCATTTAACAATCAAGGGTGCCTATGGTGATTGGACTATATTTGTTATCTATCTCAAAGCATAATTTTAGCTACGACAAAATACCCCTAATGATGCCAAGGTAATGTCATGGTGTGTCTATTAAACCACAAAAATGGAGATCACAACTGTGAAACTTGAGTAGGTGAAGGAAGACTTTACAACATCTCAATGGATTTCTACCAAGAAAACCAGCAAAAGAACTACCTCGAAGTTCATTTCCTAGGCCATGCAGTATCACCCTCATAGTTGGCATACAAGCATTACATGATACCTTTATCCTCAGACCCTTGTTCATCATGGTTATGGGTCGCCCAAAAACCCAAGGTTAGGGGCCAACCAAACAAAAGCCTTTGCCAAAAAAGTCCATTTTCTTGGCCACACACTCTCCACATCATAGTTGGCCCACCGAAATTATAACATATCTCTATCCTCGACTCTTCATTCATCATTGTTATGGGTTAACCGCATAAAACCCTTTCCCTTGAAATCCATTTTCTTGGCCACATGTTGTCAATATCATAGTTGGATCGCAAGCATTACATGGTATCTCTATCCTCGAATATTCATGCATCATGATCATGGGTCATCCACAAACCCTCAGTTATAGGTCAACCACAAAAAATCCTTGTCTTCAATAGCACTTGGTCATCCACATCCCATCTTCAGCAAAGGATTCTCTAGAAGGAACTTCATGCAATGGGGACCATTGCTTCCTAAGGGGGGAGGAATGATGTGAATGGAAATTTACCCATGGTATTATCCACCCATGATATTTTCCCACCCATGGTAATGTAATTAAAAAATACTATGAATAACCAGTCTCAATTTATAAGAGGACAAATTGTCCATCTCAATGTGGTTGGAATCATCATTCTCATCTAATAAAAAAATTAGTTTTTTGATTATTTTCTGGGTTGGTTTACTGCGTAGGTTTCTTCTTTCGATTCCTAGTGAAGCAATTACCCAAATATTGCCCCCACCAAGGTCCGGATCAAAATGGAATGGATATCCAGCTTGGTGAAGTGTTTGCTCCACGTAATTCATCCAACAATTCATCAAAAATATGAATGGAAATTTTATCTTTAATAGTGAGCTTGTTGAGCTCCCTATAATCCAGACACATGCCATGATCCATCCCTTTTATGCACCAATACTACTAGAGAAGAGAGCAAACTTTGAATAGGTTGAATTGTATGAGCCTCTAACATTTCTGCAATCATACGTTCAATTTCACTCTTTTGGGAATAGGGATATATGTAAGTTCTAATGTTTGGAGGAAAACTTCGTAGAATCAAATGAATAAAATTATTCATGATCACAAATAGGTGGGATGCCTTTGGGAGTCTCAAATGCCTTGGAATGATTGTCCAATACATTTTGGAGATCTGGAGAAATAGATGATTTTGATATTTTAGCCTCTACTGAGCATAAGTGTGCAACTATGCCTTGTTTTTCTTTCTTCAGATGATTTTTCATGCAATTAAAGCTTATTCTCTTCATGGTTTCCCCAAAGATTGTAACCATTTGACTCCTAACATAACATCAACACCACCCATTGGAATTGAAAGCATTTTTGCTATTCAATACATATTCACCCACAGTTAGCTTGATATTATGACACTTTTAAGATAAATTTATAGTTCCTCCATTTGCAACCATCACTTCACACTCTGGTGTTGGATATAGGAAGAAATTTGATTCCTTGGATATATTACACTAAATAAAATTATAGGTACTACCCGAATCAATCAACATTATTACATTTTCTTCTTCATATATTCTTCTATCTTGAGAGTTTGAGTGCTAATTCTTGTCAATGGATTACAAGATATGGTCAGATTCTTTTCTTCTTTCTTTTCGATTAGTTTCTAGTGTATATCCTCCTCTTGTGATTTTTCTTGTTCCACTTCTTCCCCCTCTTCACAATATATGTAGAATAATTTCTTCTCAGCACAATTATGACCTTTAGTGTATTTTCTATCACAAATGTAAGAAAGCCCTATTGCTATTTTTTCTCCAATTGTTGTGGTGTCAGCCTTGTAGGTTGTGGAAGGCTAGGAGGAACAACACTTCCATCTTTATTGGTTTGATTGGTAGGCTTCCTTATTGCCATAATTTTTCTTTCAACTTTTCTTACTGCCCTGAATTCCTTCTCCAATGAATTAGGTTCTGAAAGGAGAACCTAATGTTGGATGTTATCCTTCAAATTCTATATGAAGACATCAATCTTATTCTCCTTTGGAATATCAGTTACCCTCATGTTGAGCCTCAAACCTACACTTCTTTACACATCCTCCCAGCCTCTTTTTCTTATTCATTTCCTTATTTTTCCACTCATTCCCTCCATCACTTTGCTCAAATCGTTGTATTTTAGGACTTTTTACATGATTTTCTAATTATGCTAATGATTGTGTTTGGTTTAGAATTTTGGTTCAAGGTGTTGCGTTTCCGCAGCTCACACATGGTTTACACAGGGTTTTCTGCAGCTGATCCCGGTTTCCGCAGCCAACCCCAGATTCCGCAGCTGTTTTATTAAATGCTATGTTCCAGGTGTCCTTCGGGAAGAAGAGCCACATGGGCAAGTTCGTGGAACCAAGGACATGGTGTGTGTCCCTCCAGATCATCCAAACCATTCATCCAAGCCCGTGGTCAACGAGGAGGAAACTTTGGTCAAACAGAGGTCATTGGCGGTGGCACGACTTTGCGTGTTCTGTTTTAGAGCACGTGAAGAACAGGTGGCATCGTCCTCAGTCGTGAAGATGGTGGAAACATAAATCCAACAGCGGATTGAATGCCCACAACGACCATTGCCTAAATCCAAGGACGTAGCTAGACTACATGTTTTTATACATCTGTTTGAATTACTTAGATTTCGTTAAGTCAGTTCGCCTTCTTCAGTTATAAATAAAGTGTCTTTGAACACTGGACAAGTTAGTTGTTAGCTGTTTTATGTACTTTTGAACTCCCACTGTATTTTCTATTTCATGCATAATATATGAGAAGACTGTTATTCCATTTACGCCTGTGATTGATCTTTGAAACGGCTGGAGTAGGCAGAGGGCCCCTGTTTACTAAAGGCCTGTACAGTACTTTTAATTTCCTGCATTTCGTTTTCTTATTTCATGTATATACTACCTATGATTGCTGAGTTTTGATAGCTGTACATACATTTCAAATTCTGCTTGTTTACATTTTTGTACTTTTTCATGACTGATCAGTGTGTTATGTAGGTTTCTTAGGCGTGCCCGGGACAGTTTCATGCTTTTCTTTTTCAACTAGTGACACTTGTGATCATCTTGTCTATGTTCCTGACCTTCTTTCTTTTGCAGCCTTTATTTCTTTACTATCACTTAGTTAATTTTCATATTTGCTTTCTGTTTTTAGACATCAAGTTGTTTATCTATTGATGGTTCCTTCTTCATAATTTAATATCTTTATTGAGGACCAAAATATCATTTAAGCACAGCTTGGTTTATTTATTCAAGAACTCACAATTGCTTGACTTGTTTTTAATTGTTTATCACATGACATATTCAGTTAAAAGGTAGAGGTTAAGAAGAAGTTAAAGTATTTGTGACTAGTCTTTCTAGATTTACTTTAGTTTCACATTGCTTAGTTGTTATTTGACATAGAT
>APFE030895734.1:39639-61874 GCA_000404065.3 Pinus taeda | reverse complement strand
TATGCTACATGGATTCAACACCATCATTTTCTACAGCTAATTATGTATCTAAATATAATATGAAACTAACAGGAATCAAGGCTAGTTTAATCCCCCTTCGATAAATTATATTCCATAGGAATTCCATGACCTAATACCATGGATTTTCAAAACCATCGGTCAATACATGAGTCATTTTCATTTTTTTATTATTTAACTTTTATAGGGTTAGTTTTCTTTTGTTATTTTAATTTTATTTTCACCATGTTACAATGTTTACATTACATTAAGTTACACATATCTACCATATTTTAATTTTATTTTGACCTAGTAAAAATGTTAACATTATATTACACATTTCTAGGATACTGTGGGCATTAGATCTTGGCTCAATGAAGAAATTACATTTATCCCTTATACTAAAAAGTAATTTTTTTTAGATTACTTTATCTCATTATACAAAGTTTGATGTAAAATAAAAGTGAAAATTCAAGTATTTAAAAATCACTGACACTGATTTTAAAGTAACAATATTATTTTTTTTATAAAGCAACCTAGGCAAACATCTCTTGCATATAACCAATATATGAAAGTAAAGTGACAACATTCTTTTTGCATATACATATATTAGTATAATATAATATATATATATATATATATATATATATATAAATATAATATATATATATATATATAATATATATATATATATATATATATATATATATATATATATATATATTATAATAAAATGTAACGCTACATGACAACATCTCCCTCAAATAATTAATTGAATCATTTTAAATTGAAAATATAAATAAATGCCATTAATTTTTTTGTAAAAACAAATTAATATCCAATTAAAAAACTAAATACATTATACCATACCTACCGCAGTTATAATAATACCAATTATTTATTTATTGTAACCATAATCACACCGAAATAACTTACTAACCTCAATTATATAAATATGTGGTGGAATTTCAGAAAACTTTTGAGTGGCAAATGAAAATTTGATGACATTTCTTCATTTCTTATGCTCTTCATTTTACGTTCTACCCAACTTTGTAAGCATCAACCTCCCTTTATCTAGTAACTCTCTTTCAACTGCTCTTGCATCTCAATTTTCATTAATTGTCCTCTAAAAGTGTCTTGTTTTTCCTGAGTTAACATAAACATGTTAATTGTTGCTATTTTATTCCATAGTAATATCTTTTGTTTAATTTTCTCTCTTTTTAATCATATAATCTCTTATTTTCAAATTAAAGGAATAAGTTATTTCATTCTCAATTTTATTTTATGTTATAAAATATTTTTGACATTAAAAACTATTTCAATTTGCAATGTGGATTTAAGGATATGGATTTTGTTATTTATATAATAACTTTCTATTTATATAATCAAAATAAGTGGAACATAATTTTATATCTTTAAATTTTATATGATTTTAATTAGTATATATATGTGTATGTGTGAGAGAGAATTGATGAAGAAAGAAACTACTAAGACTCATACTTAATGCTTTTGGCTAAAAGATTTATAATAATAAGATATCCATGATTTATTCTTATTCTTACTCATACAAAGTATTATAAATTGTTCAGACTATTTAAAAGTATAAGTAAAACAACCCATCCTTACTTGAGTTATGTGTTATAATTATATTAAATTGAACTTCAATTTCATTTAATCAATACAAGAATTAATTTATAAAACAACCAAAAATATATTATAACTAATTAAATCAACATTAAACCTAAAAAATAACAATTAAATTATTTTAAAAAATCCATCCAAAAAAATAATTAAATTATCTTAAAAAGCACACAATAACATTTTAAATTTTATTTTATTTTTAAATAAAAAATGCTTCCAACCTCAGGTACATACTTTCCCAACTTTTAAAATTAATTTTCTAGAGTAAAGTGCTATATCCCAAATTTTAACACTGCTGCCACCACTGACTCAAACAACTAAATTTCTTATCACAAGTCACAGTGCTATATCCCAAATTTTAACCCTGCATCACCACCTGCTGAAACAACTAAATTTTTATTAACCTGAAATGATGTACATTCATAAAGTTAGCTTGCTCAATCAAACATACAACCTCAACAATCACATTGAAAAGAAATCCTAGCATTTCTTTTGCAAATCAAAAACACCTCAAAATATTTCAGTGCTTTACTGCACTAATAACAATGTTGTAAACTAGAGAAATTAAAATCTAATTGGGCATGCTAGTGAGATGGCCTCTAAACTATAGACATTTTAAACCCTGATTGGACATGCGAATGGGATCAGAATGACCTGTCAACTCGAGAAAGTGTAGAATAGTTGTTGGAAACATGGATGCTCAGCTATAACTATATTCAATGCAATTATGCTTTATCGCTGAGTTGTGAATTTTATACGGGCATGCCGCGAGAGATTGTGAGTAGAGCCAATTACTTGTATTTAAACTTAGCATTAAACTTGTCCTAAGTGGATTCCCTCAAATAGTAAGGGTATAATAATTTTTGACGGATTAAATTTGAAATCAGAGGTCATTCTGACAGTTTGCCGATATAAAAAAGATGACGGAAATTTTTTTACTCACCGTCAGTGGCGAGGTTGTGATTCAGTCTCATACCGCAGGAAGAGGTAATCCTGGATGACAGAGACAGATAAATGAATGGCTGAAAACATTGCCTTCTTTGAGAGAAAAAAAGGTACCTTTTTAATCTCCACATCATATAAATACGTTTTGACCGTTCTCAACAAAAAGCATCACTATACAACCCTAACTTGGATGTTTGTACGTTGCAGAAGCTTACACAGCAGTAAGTATATGCTCTTCCGACGTTTTCGAAAGCTATTTAGCATTCTAATCTGTCCTGCAACATTTTCGAAAGCAATTAATCATGTCATTATTAATGTTATGAAACTTAGATTTTGCTAAGAATGCTTTTAGATATTGTTATATAATTTAGTTTATTTTTCTTTAAAAAAATTATAAAAATGTTAAAAAATATTTGAAAATTTAATATTAATTATTATATCTTTATTTAGTTATATTATATTAGGTTCTAAAAAAATATCTTTAAAATAAAACATTTAATGTTGTATATAAAAACTATATAATGTGAGTTTACAATAAAATATTTTAATAAAAATTAATAATAATATTTAATTAAAAATATATTAATATATGTCCGCCAATTTCCTGGATACCCGTAGTTTAATTTCCTAGATACCCGTAGTTTTCTCAATTTTCCAGTCACTTGAAAAATATGGCTTAGCCGCTGGGAACAACCTTGAATACCTGTAGTTTTCTTTTATTTCACATGAAAAATATGGCTCGCGGGTTGGAATGAGATAGTGGAGAGAAAGGTTATTTCTGAACCGCATCTTTCAGTCACATGAAAAATATGGCTCGCTGCTTGGAATGACCCTCCATAATTTATCCTCTCACGGCTTCAACACGTGATAGTGGAGATACAGGTTGTTTCTGAATGGAAACCACTCCATCCATGCGTGCTGCGAGTGCAAGAAAATCGACACATATTTTGTAAATCAGCATATCGTGCTACGATTGCAAGATTTAAAGAGAATTATTAGTTTGATGCAATTTTTTTATTTAAAGAGTATTGTTAGTTAGGGATTTCAATTTTAAAATTTAATTTTGAAAATGAATTACACTATTTGATTTGAAAAAAGTCCCTGGAAATTTTATTTTATTTAATGTGATTATTTAATTTTTTATATATAATAGAAATCACAAAACCTAAACTCGTAAATAACTTATTAATTTATTTCAATTAGTACCAATTTCTCACTTTCTCGATGCGAAAACGTTTCATATAAAAAATACGTAGCGATAACGTTCCGCTGCTTTTAATTATCGAAACTCCCAAGTGGAAGAGGTTTCTGCTTTTGGAAAAAACTGGCCAATTTATGGTGAAAAAGTCGGATGTGAACCCTTAGAATAGCCAGGGCAATTTTAAACAATTTTTATTCCTTGCATAAGGCCACAAGTTCCATTTAGTCGCTGAGATTTAAATCCATCTATTCTGCCCAACGTGGTGAGTGATTATGGTGGTGAGTGATTTTGATTACAATCTCTTCTATGATTGCGTAGTAATTGGAGTGAGATTTGTTGGGGCAGCATTATCGTGAGAATTTTGGAGTTGGGGAGATGAGAGATTATTTGGAGGGTTCTTTGAGCAGGATTGTTGGAATTGGGAGTGCATAGATTGACAAGATCACTGACAACAACAAAATTTGGAGGAGGGCCAAGCTTTGAAGAGTCAATTTTTGAAGGTTGGAGCCAAGGGAAACCCTTTCTGCGTTTTTCTCGATTTTGGGCAAGAATCAAAATCCCAAATTCCTACAATTTTCTCGGCAGTCTAGAGTGGTCAAATCAGGTGGCGAAGTCAAGGAGTGAAATTTTGGAGTAGCAATGCAGTTTTTTGGAGTTAGTTATTGCAGTCATTGAGCTTTCTTGTACTCATTACCTGGTGCTTGTAGCTTACCTTGTGCAAGCCCAAGTGCACTTTCTCCAACTCATTTGTACCACACAAAATATTATTAATAAAATCTGGCCAGTTTGGGGATTTGCATAAATTTCTGGTTTGTGTATGCATTTTTAAAATTTTATGTGTTATTTATTTTTCCATGTCTTTATTATGATTGTAAAATTTTATTAGGAACATTTCAGTGGTATTAGAGCATGATCTTGGCCAGTTGTGGGGAAGCCAACAAAATCATGGGAGATTTGGTTGTGTATGCATTGTGATGGGTGAACCATAGACAAACCCATGGGTCAAGGGAGAGTGAATAACATTGAGGAAAAAAATGACCCTCACCCATTTTGATGGCTCTACTAGGAGTTATGTTAGAAAATGGGCACAAGAACTTGACACATATTTTCAGCTAAGCCCGATGAGGGAGGTAGACGCTATTAGACATGCCACTTTGCACTTGGATGGAGATGCTATGGAGTGGTGGTACCGAGGGTTGATCCCTTTGTATCATGCACATATCACATCTTACATAGAATTCACACAGAGGCTCGTGGAGAAATTTGATCAAAAGAACACCAAATCTTTTCAAAAGGAGCAAGCAAGACAAGGATAGTTAGAGGATGAAACCATGAGGCATTACTATTGGTGGAGACCACGCTTGAGATGTCAAGAGCCCGAGGAGGAGGTTGAGCAGAAGGACACACATGGTGAGGGGCACATTGATGTACCCAGTAGGTAACAAGAGTCACCATTATTGTAGACCTTTCTTATAGCACCAGTTGACACCTTGACGAAGAGAGTGGATCATACATCTCTAGAGCCATCTGATGATGTAGTGTCCATCATTGATGAGATGTCATCGATTGTTCAGGTATCCATTGATGAGGTGTCTAGGACCATGTCCGAATTCTCAGGTGAGGGAAATCCACAACAGATTAGGGAGGTGCAAGGAGGCACATCCATTACTGAGGTCATGATAGGCATAGAGGTACCCATAGTCGTGATAGAGTTCTCAGACGACAACTACCTATAGCAACATGGAGAGCACCTTGAGGAGCATGAGCTAGATGAGGATGTTATGCTCGATGAGCTACTTTTTGAGGGAAAACTCAGGACTCTTGTTATTCCAATGGTAGTGGAGGATGGGCAATCATTTGTTGAAATTTCCATCGACAGGAAGCAGATAGATGCCAAATAAGCCAACAAAGTTGCAGTACTTCAAGTAACTAGCTATTTTCAGACTTACATAGATGGGGTTTGTAGTGTTGCTAGGTTATCTCTACACTTTGGAGGGAGATTGGATGGGTTAGGTAGGCAGGTTGTATATGATGACCAACTAGTGAGACAAGGTGACATGAGTTACGTAGGGCACAACACCAGCATGATGGACTTGCTACATACTCGGGGACTCTTGCATTTGATCCCTCTCATGGGGTTGGGCAGCATGAGGTATTGAGTTGGTACGTGATAAGGATGACTAGGTTTCTGGATACATCCATGGTTGGGAGTATAACTCAGCAGGAATCGTGGTTTTCTAGAGGGGCTTGAGGGTTGGATCATCATTTGGATCTAAGTAGGACTCCCCACCAGTCGATGGATTCATTCAGTTAGGGTAGTAGCAGGATGGTGGATCCAATGATTGGACTCACCCCCATTTTCATATTATCACAAGAGTTTTGGACAACACCCATGATAGGTCGAGCTGATAGAGGAGTAGGTAGACTCCATGAGCTTTTTTGGCATGTTGGTCGTGTGTGGGGGAATAGGATGATTGGTGTACCTTGCTAGGAGTTTGTCAAAGTAGCTAGCATCAACATGCCACTAGATAGTTCCTTGTATGGAGAAGAGGATTTCCCATGGATGTATGGGGCACATTGGTCACTGAGGAGCAGCACCTTAAGGACACCCCCATAGGTACAGATTCACATGTTATATCTCTCAGGGAGGATCAAGAGGGAGTTCCACTTACTTGAGGTTACGCAGATCCATTCACCAGACAATATCGTGATGTGACAGTGGACGTGACAATGTCAGTCATATGCAGGCCAAAGCACATTGTCATAGATTTAGGCCATGACATCTAGGGATGTGTAGGAGCATCTAGCGTTGAGCAGTGGTTAGGAGGTGGACATGGAGGTGCATTGTGGTGTGTCGTAGTGTGTTGGATTGTGATGTGGAGTAGGAAGAGCGACTCGCATCACATTAGGTACAGGGATACTTGGTGGTATGTAGTGGCATCTCGTGCCACACCATGGGCTCTTGGAGCATTGCCTCCAAGGAGACTTATGGGCACGAGCATTAGATGAAGCATTAGGTGTAGCACACCTTAGATGGAGGAATATGTTATTGAGCCTCTGGGGATGACATATTCAACAGAAATAATTCTTCAGTTGGGTAATTGACATATCCAAGGTGAAGAGAGGGATGTCCATAGGATTACTCTTCAATTCCTCGATATATTCTTGATCATAGGCTTGGGGACCTACTCACCCATCACTCTCTAGTATTTATTATAGCCACAAAGTGTTTGGTTTATGCCCTTTGATACTATCATTGTAGAAAATAGGACATGGAGGCTCACCCTAGGAAGTTGGATGGGACATATTGTGTCATTGATAGGAGGGAAACTCTCTAGTTGATACATTTGGCGGTGGCACGGGCTGCCATATAAAAGGTTAGGGATGGCATGGTTTACTACCGAGGTAGCATATGTTCCACCCCTGGGCTCACACTTGGGGAGGTGATTGAGAGGGAGTTGAACGATGAACTTTCAATGAGACAGTCTAAGGCATTATATGAGCATGAGGTGCAGTTGATCATAGACCTCATCTACAGAAAGATGTTTAGACTCTAAGCGATATCAGGATGCACTTTCCGAAGGCAAGATCACTTTCTTCACGATGTGGTATGGTGAGGCAAATTTACCCTATTGTTGCTCAGGACCGATATTGGTAGTTGATGGGTAGGTATTGGCATCTTGGAGATGCCTGGGAAGGATGAGCTTCGCCTTCACATATTTTTTGCCATCGGGTCCTAGGAGAGGATGATATAGCCTGCGCACGATGGGAACCATGTCCTAATCAGAGTGGCATAACATCAGCATGGTGGCACACTTGTAAGACCAATAGAGTGTAGGTTTTAAGCCCGTACAGAAATTACCTACATACAAATTCTAAAGAATAGAAAATAAATAATGGCGAGAGCATAAAACATAAAACAGATACACATGAAGATTTTCACCTGTATCCCAAAGACGAGACTACTAGATTGATTTTTCATTATATTACTTTCAATGTTACAATATATATATATGTCGAAGCATCCATAAACTCCAATCCATTAACCCTAGATTAGAACATAACCGTATTTCCCTTAACCAGATCGAAAAAATACCATGGACAGAAAACCACCATGCCCAAAACCATGTGCGAAATCCATGCACAAAACCATAGGTAGGTCCACCCACCTATAATAGGGTAGAAAAAAAATTCCTGAGTCGTTGCCCAGGACCAAGTGCAGTGGGGTTACCGCTCCCCGACAAGGGGGGTAGTGGCCCCCCTGTGACCCCCCTGAGCATGGGGTAGTCATGGAAGGATAAAAACACACACCCATCACAAAGAACTCAAGCATCATAGTACTTCGCAACTTGACAACATTTAGGGATGAGATGGTATTTATAGGGCGAGATCATTCAAATCTTCCATTGGGTTTTAGCAAGTATTTGATGGCATGTTTGAGTTCATTAACATGGCAGGTCATTCATCATAATGATATTTGGAGAAGATCATGTGAGCAAGACTTTATCTCCACGGGGATTGGGTAGTATATTCAAGAGTTTATCTATTTGAAAATCGAATTTGCCTTAGCTGTTCATCTGAGCCAACATTGTGTTATTTAGCACAAGAGATTCCCAATGAGGGAATCTCAACCTTTCTTCAGTGGACTTAAAATGACACCCAAGGAATACTTTTGTTCACCACCGAGACTGAAAGATGCATCAATTGCAAGTCATACACATTTCTGGAGCATAACACGCAATCCAGGAACCACCACTGCGTAAAGGGAGAATTCATTGGTCATTTGTAGAGTGGGGTTGTAGAGAAATTGTTCAGAGAAGCTACAGAAGCATCCTTTCACCATTTTCAAGAGCATATAGGGAAGCTACAGACAAGAGGGCCATTCCATACACAGCTCTCATTTCATCACATGTAGGACTACATCGTCTCCTCCACGATTGCACAGTCATTAGAGTGAGATTTGTTATGTCAACATTATCTTGGAAATTTTGGATTTGGGGAGTTGGAGATCATTTGGAAGGCCCTTTGAGTAGGATTACTAGAGTTGGGAGTCCAAATATTGATAGGAATAGTCACAATAGCATAATTCGTATTTGGAAGAGGGCCAAGCTATGATGGGTCAATTTTTGAAGGTTGGAGCCAAGGGAAACTCTTACTGGGTTTTTCTGGGTTTTTGGAAAGGATCATAATCCCAAATTCCTGGAATTTTTTGGGCAATATAGAGTGGGAAAATCAGGGGGTGAAGTGAGGCAGCAATGTAGGTTTGAAGCAACAACACAGTTTTCTGGAGGAGCTGGTTATTGCAATCGTTGGACTTTCTTGTACTCATCACCTGGTGCTTGTAGATTGACTTGTGCAAGCCCAGGTGCACTTTATCCAACTCATTTGTACCACAACAAATATTATTAATAAAATTTTGCCAGTTTGGGGATTTGTAGAAATTTTTGGTTTATGTGCATGCATTTATGGAATTTTCTGTGTTATTTATTTTTGCATGTCTTTGTAAAATTTCCATTAGGAACATTACAAAACCCTTGTAGCTATTCGATTAACATTTCAAGATGGACACAAGAGTTTATAACATTTTTTTTACTTGAAGTTTAATTCAGCCTATAGGCTTTTCTTTTGAATTAGTTTACCTAGGATTTTTGTCTACCTTTTTTGTTTAAGCATGAAATATGTGCATCATAGGATTACCACATCTATTGAATTACAGTTGAATATATTTCGCCCTCCCTCTTCCTCTTACGCCTAGTGTTATCCTTGTCGTTCTTGTTCGGATTGATCCCTGCACCTGGAAGTCTGTTAGACCCTCTTCCTGTTATGCCTTGCCACCCTTGCTAGGGGTTGATCCCTACACCTGGAAGTCTGTTAGATCTTCTTTGTGGAGGACTCATGTCAATTCTACTGATGTGCTTTCCCAAAAGGTTACAATGGTGGTAAGGCCATTATCTTGTGCCAATTACAGATTATATGGTACTTCATTTTTCTGGTTAAAATTTATGTCAATTACATTTATAACATAGGTGATCAGATGGGTACCTTTTTTATTTGTCTACCCTTTTTATTTTTTGTCTTCTATTAATTAGGTGTTACGCTATCTACACCAAATAACACAAGAGTTTATTTTGATGTGGTCTTTGGCTGGGGAAGGTAACCTACTACATTAAGGACATTTAGCCAGATATTACACAAGTGAGTGTCTCATTTAAGTTTGGTGTGTGTTTTCATTGTACATATCTTCATATATGTGAGTGACAGACTATCTTGGAATAATTTAGGGATTTCAATGAGATATTTAATGGCTTCACACATGATGGGTGGTCTTTGATGGGCAATGAAAGAATGGAGTATGTAACTATTCTCCTCAATTAATCTCCAAGAAAACTATTTGATCAACATTTTGCTTATTTTGATGGACATTCTTCTCTTGGTGGGGACATCCTATGTTCCGAGACTTCTATGTTATTATAGGTTTTAATGTTAGTTACATGATCGTGTCTGAAGTGTGGTGTAACATCTCAACGCATTTATGCTATAAAGAGATAAACTATAATAATGACTTTGGTTGTATATTTTGTATCTTGTATGATTTCCCTCCATAATTTCTTGTTCGTTTCTTGCATGAAGACTGATAGATAGTAATATTGATGAATATTCAACATTCTCTTGGAAGGCAAGTCCTTGTAATATTCCATCGTCATGAATTGGAGTTTTTTAAGATGGCTAGGTCATCCTCCCATTAGCCCATACTGTGGAACATGAGGAGGTATTAAAACTGATTTCTCTTTGTCATAATTTAAATTCAACGTTTACATGTTAATCAAATTAAATAATTTTATCTTTATGCTAGACACACGAGTCCCAAAATCATCCATCTCTAATTATTTATGTTGAATTGAATACGCTTACAATTTTTGGAAGTTATAAAGTTGAAAAATAATGGCCTAACATAGGAAGAAGCTTTATTATCGAGGGATATGTTTATGTTGTAGGTATCATATTGAAGTGTTTCTATTTCCTAGCAAAGAATGTTAAGTATAAAATTTTGTTTCTACTAATTTGTTGAATTGATGAACTTGGATTTTTTACTGGACAACTTTGTAGTGGACTCAATGAAAATGGAGTTGGGGCCTGCCCTGAACTTGTCCTTGCTCCAATTAATTCATCCTTAGCTGACAGTTCTCCTTTACTCCCTTTTGGTTTTAGAGTCATTCCTTTATACTCTGGAATGGTGAGTAAATACACTATAACCAATATTGAGTATGATGATTTTCCTTTTACTGACCATAGAAGGCATCACTTTACAAAATGTGTTATGCATCATACAGGTTGTCTCCAATCCAAACCATACATTGGACCTTGCATTTTCCCTTGAAATTGGATCAGAGGAGCTCGAACACCTATTGATTATGGTGGGAACTTTGGCAAACTCATATCGGTATTGACAATTGCTTTCCAATTCACTTTTGATAACCATTTACGGAAGAATCTTGCATCCATGGCTCGTCAATATGTGTGTGGTGTTGTAGCATCTATGTAGAGGGTTACCATGGCCCTAGCCCCTTCTCAATTGGGTTTCCATCTTCAGCCAAGGCTACCTCCTAGCACCCTAGAAGCACTTACCCTTGCACGTTGGGCTTGTCTGAGTTGCAAGTAAAGTAAAATCCTGACATGTACGATGACTTTTCTTCAACACTTATCGATATTTCTCATTAGCAAGATATCATTTTGTTAGATTCCATTTGTGGGTAAAGCTTCTTAAACATAATTATGAGGTCAATGAATCTCTTCTCAAAATAGTTTGGCACCACTCTGATTCCATCATGTGTTTCTCCTTGAAATCAAAAGTGCTTGAATGGCTTTTCCATTTCAAACCATTAATAAAATTTTCACAACTATTTTTACTTTCCAGCCAATTCATCAATAATTTTGAATCAATCCAAGTCCCTCTATTTCCACTATTGAGAACTTGAATGAATTAAGATGTGCTTTTCCTTATGTATGTGTGATTCATTTTACCTTTTTGCATGTTCACTAAATATCTAATGTTCACTGCAAACATTTTCAAAATTAATGTACGACCGTAGAAATATATAGTACTCTTGTGATGCATTTAATTTTTGCCCAGATTGCATTGTGTTTTTTTATTTTATTGATAGACACCATCACAATGAATAGGGACACATTGTCTTTTCTGGCCATTGTATCAATTAGGGCTTCTAGGCTTTGCAAATAATATTAGTCTTCATAATTTAAATTTATAGTGCCCTTCATACTGTAGCATTTTTTTCTTAGCATGTTCGTGTACATTGGCTACTTCTCTTCTTGTTTCTTGAAATCTAATGAACTAGAACCAAAATCTGGTGACATGCACCTTCAGATATTCATACTTTAGAGAATCTAGATTTGGTACTTTGGGTTCATAGGATTCAACATTTTTTTATCTAATTTTGAATTATCAGAAAGTGTTTCTTAAAATTTCATATAATGATCGATTCACACGACCTAGAAGAATGGTTAATGGGTGTCCATACTTTAAAAAGAATGATTATGGAAAATATCTTGAGGGGCTTGTAACTTCAACATTTTTGCTAACAAATTTCTTCTTTGTACCATTATGAGCGCATAATAGATTTATGTATCAAAAGTAGTTGTTTGGGGTTTAATCCTGTAATGTGATGGTATTACATCGTAGAGAAGGACTTGATTTATCCATTGTTTCTTGAGATTTAAAATCATTTTATGTTTTTGTTTCGCTTGTCTTAGAATGCTGAGGGAAGCTGATTCAAGACAAAATGCTAGAAATTGCTATAATAATAGTCTCATATGTTTCATGGAAAGGTACAAATTGATTTGAAATTGTTTTCCATTTCAAGCTTCCACAACGTATCATATTGAATAGTCTCAAATATTTCATGTAAGGGTCAAAAATTGTTTTGAAATTATTTTCCATTTCTAGCTTCCATATTATTGAGGTTGATTTCTAGATTAGGGGCAAAACTTGTTGTTAAATTATTTTTGTGTTTTAATCTACCATAGTGTGGCATGTTGTTGTTGTTGATTTAAAGACCAAAAGGCCTCAAGAAAATGAATCCTCCTGATAATCGTATTTCCAATGTAGCTCTTTAATAGAGAATGTTTCTTTATGCAAAAATAATGAAGAACAAAGATGGAGAGGAAATGAAGAAAAAGGGAAATAGCAACAAAAAAACAGGAAGAAAACCTTGCTTGAATATTGGAGGAGGAATTGACAATTAAGCCTGTCCATGCATGAAAAGTTGCAATTGCTTACAATGAGTAACAATATATGAAATCTCAATGTACATCTTATTCTTTGTAAGCATTTCCAAAAAGAAATAAAGTTTCCAACAAATTTTTGTTTTTCAATTTGGGTTCTTGTAGTAAAAATATATTGTCTCTATGTTAAGCTATCTAAGTGAGTTTGGTTGTGCAATAGTTTCAACTTGATGTTAATTTTTCTATATAAACTACATCAGATAGTACTTTTCTTTAAATTACCTACAACCATATATTATCCTAACACCCACAACATTGGATTCCATGTCCAGAATTCTCTTGTTAGTTAATTCGATGAAATGTTGAATCACAATGTTATCCTCAATTTGTAATATCGCTAGAGTTAAGTGAATGCACAACCAACCTTTTTATTTGAATGGGAATTCTATTTATTAATTTTTTAATTTATGGGAGTCAACTAGCCCTCAAATTGTTGGTGTATTTATGTAGAAACTTCATACCATTTCCATTAGCAACAGTCATCCACATTGGGATTTAATGCATTTTTTTATTGCTTGGTTTAATGCCATCACACTATCATTGTTTCATCCACTCATGGTATGATGGTTATGGTATTGGGTGAACATCTGTAAATAATGTAAATAATAATTAATGGAAAAGGAAGAGTCATCAAGAGGTGAAACCAAAGAGTCACTCCCTCATGTATATAACTATGAACAATCTAAATGAAGAAACAAATTTCATTTGAGGAGTTACCTCTTGGCCTCACGTGGTATCAGATCTAGCTCCTTTTTAGCTTCCTCTTGCTCCTGTAACTCATATTTTCCTGCCATTATTCTCTGCTTTCTGCATCGAATAGTTTGGTGTGTGAGTACACTTCTCTATGTGCTATAATGAAGTGAAGATTGGACTGTGTGATTGTGTGTTGAAAAGTATGCTACACTAGAGGATGATGACATTGTGCAATGACTTCCTCGGTGAGCATAGACTATGTGTTAGATTCCTGCATATGTTGGTATGTAATTTTTCGAATGTACATTGAAGCTTTTGGACGATCGATGAACTTTTTGGTGCATTATGGCATCTTCATTGAAATTCTTTGATGACTGTGCATTTTCCTGTTGGAAATAATACTGAGAGGGGGGGTGAATCAGTATTATCAGATCAGATAAAACTTTTCAATTTCATACTCAGATTCATATACGCTACTTCAATGAAGTGAACCAGCATATACACGCGACTGTGTCTAAAGCAAATAGCGTATACCCAGAGATCTTATAATTCAGTTAGCTTAATCTTCAGTGAATGCATCAGAACATTATTAAGCATATTAACAGTAAACAGATGCAGTAATAACAGAACAGGACATCACACAAAAGCCACACACATGAACACCATGATATCAGGTGGAAACCCAATGTGGGTGAAAACCACCTGCTGCAATTTGTTTCTTTCTTCTTTAATGAGAAACTTCTTTTACAATATACTGGTGCAGTCCTTTACCAGTATGCAGGCTACAACCTGCAGAGGGCTACAACCCTCTCTCGTTTTCCAACTACTTATGGAAGGGAGTTACAACCCCCTCAGCTCTTGTACTAGCTGATCCATTTACTAGTACGTAGATGCTGACCCTACAAGCTTCAGGGACCACATTTCATCAATTTTCAGATTGGATCCAAGAGTACAAAACAAACATTACTGCAATACAATCATCAACTTAAACTTGCATCATAATTCATTAAACGACCCAATACTGAATCACTGAAACCCTGTCATTAAGAACACAGAACCCAAACCAGAGACAAGAACTCTGCAACAACCACCAGAATCAGCAGCAGCCTGAGATATCAAACCTTATCATGCATACGCTACTACACTGTACCGAAACCGCGTGTATACGCACCTTCTCCAAAGGCAACCCGCGTACAGATCTAGAAATGATTACTTATGCCTTTACTGTCAGATCCGACCCTTGCCAAACTTCCCGAACAGATAACCAGTAATACCCGATCCTCTCGCTCCGTCAGACACACAATGCACCCCCTTTGCCTAATGATCTTCTCCTTATATAGCCTTAGGCCTTGCTCAATACCATGGTCCAAAACCATAACAAACCAATACCATCAACTTCGAAACTAGGGATCAACACGTCCGTCGAGACACCATGGTCCAAAAACATAGGCACAACTTCCAAGGACTAACTGCCACGGACCAAAGGTACTTTTCACATGTACGCGCTTTTAATGAATCCAACCTGCGTGTACACGCGGATTCTCCTTGATGAACCTGTGTATATCTCTTTCTTGTCTTGCTGTACTGAGATCTGTCCTCTAATTAAGTTGCCATCACCTGTACCAACCTCTGAGCACCTGTACCAACCTCTGAGTGAGTTGCCATCAAGGACAACACTTGAAACATAATGCCAACAGGGTCATCTACTGATCTTGGCCCAGAATCTCCTTACAATCTCATTCAAACTCCAGAGAGCTCGCTGACCACTGATGGCCAGCTTGGACTGGTTGTCTACCCTTGAACCCTTTGTTGACCTTGTTGTGATATCATTGCAGCGTCCTTATAGTATGTAAAACTAGTCGGGTGTTCCTTTGGAACTATCCCCTCGTACTCATTTAGCCATTCGTCATCGTTTTTTTTTAGACATGTAACCTGAAGGCGATGCTCCAGTCACATCTCCAGATGACTTTGAAGTTTCTACTCAATGCACTGTTGAAGGGGAAGAATTGCAATTGCAATTTCCTCCCAAGGGTTTCCCTTTTTTAGAAGGTATTCCCACCAGTTTGCACCCAACAATGTGTCTTTGGCACACTTGGTTTCAAGTACACCTAGTGCCTCATCACTTTACCATAAGCTTGTATGGATGTTAGGCATCAGGCCTACATCAGGTCTGTTTGTTATGAACACGACTTCGCAACAGGCTGTTGCTTTAGTCTCAATGCAACCCACCATTTTGAATACTCTTGTATCATCAATCCTAGTTACCCATTAGAAACAACCTACAGTTTCAAAGATTGTCTCTGTCAGTTCCTCTGTCTCTCTCATTAGTGGCCAAATTTTGCCACCACTTGGGTGTCAGAACCTGAATGTTTCTATCGTGTTAAGTGCCACTAATGTGAGTGGCTCACAAGCTCACATGCTTAGTATAAATCAACGTTCTTCTAGTATTATTTATAACCCTGCTAATCCCACTGGATCAAGTAATGTCTAGTACCAACAGGTTTAGAATGTCGTTGGTCAATATGGATTGAGCATGTTCAGTATCAGTAGCCTTATGGGGCTTAGGTCCAATTCCAAAATCCTTATGTTCCATATGGTTCTCAAGGATTGGTTAATCAACCTTACACGCTCCAATCTGGGTAGTACATCCAGCCTGGATGTGGCCAGATTCAATTCAGTAATTTCCCGAGCACTGTTCAAGTACCCTTCCAACAACAAGGACAACATATGCCACCATAAGGGCAGGCTTTGTTACTACAAGGGAAAACTCTATTGCAGCAAGGGCTCTCTATGTGACAACAAGGGTAGATCATCCCACAGTAAGGTCAACTACAACAACTTCAAGGTCAATTCTTGCAACACTTGCAGCAGGCTACGCAGTAGCAGATGCAATATGCTCCACACACCTCTCAACCCATGTCATTGCAAGGCCAACCTCTGCAACCCCACGGACAAATTTTGCAACCGCAAGGCCAACCCTTGAAACAACAAAACAACCAGGGCAACAATAACCCTTGTATACACATCAACAAGGTCAACCCTTGCAGTGGCAGGGTCGAGGTCAACTCCTGCATTAGCAGGCTCAAAATCCTCATATCTTATGTCAACAGGTTCAAAATCCTATTGGTCAAGGGCATCAGGTACATAATCCCTATGTCCAAGGGAAATAAGTGTATCAACGTTATGCCCAAGGACTGCAGGTCCAAAATCCTCTTTTTAAGGGACAATATGTTCATCATCTATATGTCCAAGGACAATAGGTCCCATATCCATATGTCCAAGTTCATCAATCTCAACAACCTTTTAACCCATACATTGCTTATCAACAACCTATAGCTGGATAGTTTCAAGGTATTCAAGGTCAAAATCCTCTTTATGGTCAAGATAATCTGCAATGGGGATAGCCTCATATGCCATGTGACCAAAATCCCCCATCGTGGGGCCAAAATCCTTACCAAAAAGGATGGCCTCCTCCTTATGGGCCCACTTATCAACCTCCTATGACTTTTAACACTCAATTACCTTTCTTGGCTACAGTCGAGTTTCCAAATGTATCGTGCCTTACGAATGATCTGATCCTTTATTCACCATACTGGCCTCCGGTGTCGTCCAAGATACCAAGTGATTGCCCAAAGTTTGATGCGAAAGCTAAAGAAGGTCCTGAGGCCCATGTGATTCCATATCACCTATGATGCTCATCGAACTCTTACGTAGACAATTCCATTCGTCTCCATATTTTCCAATGAACCCTCACAGGTGTTGCAACAAATGGTACATCAAGCTATCTCCAAGTACTTGCCATGAATTTAACTCTTTAGCCATGTCTTTCCTCACGCATTTTCAGCTACTGGTTCATTATGAAATTGACATCTATTTTTTCACATTGCTTAAGCAAGATACTACACCGCACATCTCTGATCACATCCATGAATGGAGACGTAGACGTTGCCTAATCAAATTGACTATTCATGATTATATGCTCATTGAATGGTTTGCCAAATCATTCATAGCCCCAATTTCTCGTGATATAGCTATGGGTGGATGCATCACTGAAGAGTAGGGCATCACTCATGCCCAATACTTGGATCTAGTTTACTATCAGTCTGGCACTTTATATGAGTTGTTACCCAATGCTCTGCATCCATCATCTGATCTCGCACCATTAAAGTTAGCAGTTGTTCCTCCCGTCGATGCAGTTATTGGTTCAATATCCCAGGCCCCTACTAAAACTTCTGCCAAATAGAAGGCAGTCTCAAATATTGTTACTAATAGTTCATCTCAGAATCCACCTAGCCTGATAAAACCTTAGATGTCCACACTGTCTAGTCTACCGTAGCGGAAAAATCCTCGAAAGGAAAAAAGAAAGGCAAAGGAAAAGCTAAAGCTAATGCCCCAGAATAAGGTCCTCCCAAATCATCGGCTCATGAATCTTCGCAATGGAAACCTAAGTATCCATGCCTCATTTGCAAGGAAGATCAGTACACTAACGATTGTCCCTGACGATCTGAAGTTAGTTGCCTACTCAATGGGACCCCTGCTATCTTCAAAGAGTCCTTTTTATCACAACAGACCCAAATGGTAGACCAACCCTGATCTCCTTACTCTGGATCTCACATGTTCATGATGAGTACACCTATTAATGTGGATACCTAATAGAGAGTGTTAAATTATGGTATGTTCTATGCTTAGAGCAGTTTAGTTATTTTTGTTCTTATTACCCACAGATTAGCAATCACATATACATCAAGTAAAGTGGAGATAGAACATTAAATGATCAGCAGAAAACAAGCCAAGACAAGAGACACAAGATGTGGTAGCTAGCTAGGGACAAAACCTAGTGCAGGGAAACCCTTTGATCAAATCTTCTTTTATCTTCAATAGTTTAGCAAAGAGAAATAATACAAAATCTGAATTCTGTAATTTTATATAAGCAGCGGAAAAACCTAGATCAACAAAGTCAAACTTGGTCGAACTAGTTGAAATTGACCTATAAAATGCTTGGTCAATTTCCGGTCAACTTGTCCTCAAACAACCTGAAGAAACAACCCTTGAATAGCCCTAAAAGTACAATCAATTTGTAGATTTCTGAAGTCAACTTGCAACCCTCAACTAGGGCATTCAACACCGATCAAACCAGAGGTCAGGTCACCTCAGTTTTCATGCCAAAAATTGTAGCCTACCTAGGAAAGGAAACCACACCCAATATGCACTTCTAGAAGGTCAACGCTTGGTCAACACTGGTCAAACAGATGACCTATTGCCCTAGCGTCTGTTGAGTATGGAGCATGATTGTTTAGAGTTCTTTGTTTCAGCCGGATGTATACCCCAGGAAGTTTGTACACCCCTCCACGCGAGGGGGTATGAGGGGGACTTGTCCCCCCTGCGGGGGTTCAGAGGGGCCGATCACCCCTAACTGGGGGGTCCAGGGGCCAGTAGCCCCCCAGCGGGGGTTTCCAGGGCAGCGCCCCCGAAGCTAAAAATATATGTAAAACTGCCTTGTAAAAGTATAGTGATTTCTAGTCAATCGGGGTTGTTCATTAGGCAGATGATCTGATGGTAGAAATTATGTTTAGTTTAGGGTTTTTGCCTTAGAAGGCAACCTCTCTCTTTGTATGAGGGCATTGTATTTGAGGCTATGTAATATATGTGTATTCTCCGAGTGAGAAACAGAGAGGTGAGACTGTGAGAGATAAACAGAGGAAATTACAGCGGATCTACTCTAGGTTGTGTCTCTTCATTTTGTTGGATAATAGAAAGGAAGGACTGGCTATTCTGGGTGGACGTAGCCCAAACTGGGTGAATCACGTATATCTGTGTCTCTCTTGTTTTATGCATTTGTTGTGTTTATATTTCTGCAATATTTTATGTGTTCCATTGCTTCGTAATATATAATTTTCTAACAACTGGTATCAGAGTTGAAGGTCTATTTGGCTGATAAACTTGCAGGAAAGAAGGGTTCCTCGTTTGAGTGGAAGCAATGGTGAAAGATGGTAAGTTTAGGGTCAAGAAATTTAATGGCCAAAACTTCTCGCTGTGGAAGATTCAGATGGAGGATTATCTGTATTAGAAAGCTCTATACCTACTATTGGGTGGAAAAACAAAGATGTTGACGGGTATGACAGACGAAGAATGGAATATTCTCAATAGAAAGGCACTCAGAATAGTATAGTTGAGCCTTGTAGCATCATTCGCCTTCAACATTTCAAAGGAAAAAAAGACAGAGGGTTTGATTAAGGCATTGGAGAAATTATATTAAAAACCCTCGGCCTCAAACAAGGTATTTCTTATGAAACGGTTATTTAATATGAAGATGTCAGAAGGTGGATCTGTTGTAGACCATTTAAATGATTTTAATACTATTACAAGTCAGTTATGTTCTGTATGGGTCAACTTTGATGATGAAGTTAGAGCTCTGTTATTCTTGTGCTCATTACCAGAAAGTGGGAATGGTTTAGTAATGGCCATTAGTAACTCTATTTCTGGATCTAGTACTTTAAAGTTTGATGATGTTGTCGATCCTATCGTTAGCGAATAAATGCAACGAAAAAGCTTCAGTGAGACATCAGGTAATGCTTTGAGTGCAGAGTCTAGGGGAAGAAAAATGGAAAGAGGAAAGAGCTCAGGATAACATAGTAAATCAAGGAAAGGCAAATCCAAGTCTAGATAGGGGATATTGTGCTGGAAATACGGAAATAAAGGACACCTAAAGAAAGATTGTAGATCTCAAAAGGGAAAAGAAGGAGATGCACAACAAGAAAACAATCATGAAGCAAATGTGACAGGTGAGGTATTACAATATGCTTTGATTCTTTCTTTCGAAAATATTATTGATTGTTGGGCGGTAGATTCAGGGGCCTCATTCCATGCCACACTTGATAAGAAATACTTTCATGACAATGTTCAAGGAGATTTTGGACAAGTTTGTTTGGGTGATGAGAAACCATGTAAAATTGTTGGAATGGATAAGGTTCTTGTAAAATAGTAGAATGGAAACTAATGGCTACTAAAGGAGGTAAGGAATGTTCCATATCTAAAGAAAAATCTAATTTCAACAGGGCAATTAGGCGGTGAAAGCTGTGTGACAACTTTCATAGATAAATCTTGGAATGTTACCAAAGGAGCCCTAGTAATAGCAAAAGGCGCAAAGGTTGTTACATTGTATTTTATGGTATTTCTAACTCTGTTAATGCTTTAACTTCCAAAGGAGCAGATGCAGCATTATGGCATCATAGGCTCGGACACATGAGTGAAAAGGGGATGAATATTATTCACTCAAGGAATTTGTTGTTGGGTTTGAAGAATGTTGATTTGGACTTCTGTGAATTGCATTTATGGAAAACAAAAGAGAGTCAGATTTCTCAGAGTTAGGAAGGAAAAGATGAGAAAAAAATTAGAGCTTGTGCTTACAGATGTATGGGGACCTACTTAGGTATCATCTCTTAGTGGATCTCATTATTATGTTATTTTTATTGATGATGCAACTAGAAAAAATCTGATTTATTGTATTAAGAATAAATATGATGTATTTGATACTTCCAAGAAATGGAAAGATTTGGTTGAGATTGATACAAGAAAGAAATTGAAATGTCTTAGATCAGACAATGGAGATGAATATTGTAGCAAAGAGTTTGATAGCTACTATTCAGAGCATGGAATTCACAGAGAGAATATAGTTCCAAGAACACCACAAGAAAATGGTGTGTCAAAAAGGATGAACAAAACAATCATGGAACGTGCAAGCTACATGAGATTGCATGGAGGATTGCCTTTACAGTTTTGGGCAGAAGCTGTAGATACTGTTGTTTATCTAATAAATAGGGGGACTTCAAGTTCATTAGATGGTGGTGTTCCAGAGGAAGCATGGATAGGTAAAAAGGTAAACTACTCTTTTTTAAAGCCTTTTGGTTGTGAGGCCTTTGTCCATATTGATAAAGAAAATAGAACAAAGCTTGAGGAAAAGTTAAAGAAATGTATCTTTATTGGATATGGTGTTAATGATTTTGTTTATCGCTTATGTGATTATGAAAATCACAAAATCATTAGGATCAAAGATGTAATATTCAATGAAAAGGTCTTGTAAAAGAATCAGTTACAGGAAAAGAAACAAGAAAAAGAAAACAAGGAATATGTAGTTCTTGATGAAATCATTGAAAAAGTAAAGTTGTTTGAAAATAATAATAATCAACAACCACAACAACAGCAACCACCACAATAGCAATAGGCACCCCAAACACCTGAAAGTGGTGTTAGAAGATCTACCAGGATAAGTAGACCCCCCGAACGATATTCTCCTTCATTATATTATTTATTGTTGACTGATTCTCGTGAACCTGAATGCTATGAAGAAGCAATGCAGGTTGAAAGCAGAAAGAAGTGGGAGGTAGCCATGGAAGAAGATATGGACTCCTTAATGCATAACCAGACTTGGGACTTAGTCAGGTTGCCTGCAGGAAAAACT